>OVAN01014381.1:0-12076 GCA_900406275.1 Anastatica hierochuntica | reverse complement strand
CGAAAAGGAAGCATTTTGGATGGATTTCAAGACTCGAAGGAAGTGTTCGCGGAAAGCTGGAAATACCCAGATTTTTGGACAAAGATCGACCGATCCAGGGGCATGGATCGATCGATCCCTGTCCTGATTTCCGGACCTATTTTACGAAGAACCAGACTGAACTTATTTCAGACCGGATTTCATCAAAAAGACTTAGACTCGAGTTTCTCTTATTATTATGCAATTTTTCTGACTTTGAGAGAGTTTTGAGAGAGTTTATAACCTAAGGAGAAGAATCATCTTCCACACTTCGAATCTGAGAAGAATTCTGAACCTTTTTCTTTGTTTATTGATTAATACGATCATGTCTCTCTCTGATTTGATTTTTATTGATTCTCTGAACATGAGTGAGTAGTTTAACCGTTGGTTTAGGGTTCTCACAAAGGGGATTCATGATTTGTTGATATAGGATTGCATGTTTAGGGATATTATCTAATGGATCTTCGTCTATATTTAATCGTAATGCATGAAATTGAATTGGACACTTAGTTTCTGATCTTAGGTTGTTTAACTGCTGGAAAGTGAATGTTTAAAATCCTGAAAGAATTATAGACGAGCAATTCTTCTTAAGCCGACAAAAATTGATGTTTAAGTGAATTGTGAACCTATCAAACTTGTTAGTACTGCATGACTAGAAATCGAGGGTCAACAGAAGTTAGGCTAGAGGTTTCTAATGCATAGGGCGCTGATGCTATGGAAGTAGATCGATTCTAGATTAGAATTTGATTTCAAGACGGTTCTTAACCTCTTCCCTAATCTGTAGTTTAAGTCAACAATGAATTGTTTCCCTGAGAATACCCGATGCCCAACACTTCTTTGAATTGTTTGCAATCTCATTGCTTGCTGCGTTTTATTTGCTCTCTTGATTTCGACATTTGCATCATCTTACAAAACATATTTTTAGCCTTAGCCCGCTGTTTTATCTTGATTCTTCGTACTACTCTTTGGTCTTTGTGGATTCGATCTCGAACCACTACAACGTACATCTGTACGCTTGCAGTGTTATCTCGGGCGAAAACCTGAGCAAATCAGTTTACTTCACTGTTTGGCTGAGTATTCCACGCCTAAGAGGCCAACTGACGGACGAGTTCAGGTTCGAGATGAGCAAATCAGTTTACTTCACATCTTTTGAAGGAAAGAATGATCCTGATGCATATTTGATATAGGAAAAGAAGATGGAGTTAGTCTTTGATGTGCACAATTACTCAGAGCAAAAGAAAGTCAGACTTGCAGCTACAAAATTCGGTGGATATCTTCACTGGTGGGATCTGATTGTTACTACTCGACGCAGAACAAGTGAAGCTCAGGTTGCTTCATGGTTTGAACTCAAAACATTCATGAGACGTCGTTTTGTGCCAACTCACTACAACAAAGAAGTCCATCAGAAGTTGCGCAGACTTACTCAAGGTCTTGAGACAGTTGATGACTATTATCAAGAGATGGAAACTCTCATGATAAAGGCTTGAATCGATGAAGATGAGAATGCTAAAATGGCACATTTTCAAGTTGATTTGAATCGTGACATTCAAGATAATCTGGAGATGTATGACTACAATGACATCGGTGAGCTACTGCATAAGGTAAATCTTGTTGAAAAGAAGCTGAAAAGGAAGGCAACCTCACGAAATTTTCCAAAAAAATTCCGGTCTCCCAGACCCAAAGTTGCTGGCGGCAAATTGAAGGAGGAACCGAATAGTCTTTCACGCAAAGACAAGAGCAAACCCACTCCTGCTCGATCTCGTAATGTTAAGTGCTTCAGGTGCCAAGGATTCGTACGTTATTCAAGTAAGTGCACCAACAAGAAGGTTATCCTAGTTATGGACAACGGAGAACTTGTGTCCGAAGATGAGGAGTCTTCGAATTCTGAAGAGGAGATCATCGACTACCCTGTTTATGGGAAGCTTTTGGTCACACGGAGATCACTTGTTGTTCAATCTACACCATCCAAGACTGATCAAAGAGAGAATTTATTTCATACTCTTTTTTTAGTTTCTGATAAAGTCTGTAGTTTGATTATTGATAGTGGGAGTTGTATCAATGTTGCGAGTGAACTATTTGTAGGAAAAACAGGGCTGTAAAAGAGGTCACATCCCACGCCATATAAGCTGCAATGGCTGAATGAGAATGGCGAGCTTAGGGTGACTGAACAAGTGACGGTTCCCTTAAGTATTGGACGATATACTGACGAAGTGATCTGTGACGTTTTGCCAATGGATTCAAGTAATCTTCTGCTGGGAAGACCATGACAATTCGATAAGAAGGTTGTTCATGATGGATTTAAGAATTGTTATTCTTTCCACCATAAAAATATGAAAATCATGCTAGCTCCTTTGTCACCTCATGAGGTTTATGCCGATCACCTACATCTCAAACGTCAAAAATATGAAGCTAGAAGTAGCACACTCGCCGCGACATCTACATGTAAGAAAGAGGTACTTCAGTTAGCTATGGTAAGTGACATTTCTAAAGCTATGCATCTTTCGCAACCTATGCTATTGGTTATTTCTAAGGAACTAACAATTTCTACTGAGCTTTCACCGGAGTTTCCGAGTGATCTTAATAAATTATTGCAGGAATTTGCTGATGTTTTCCTGAAGAAAGGCCACCATGTCTGCCACCAATTCGCGGGATTGAGCACTAAATAGACTTTGTTCCAGGAGCGTCTATACCCAATAAACCCGCATATAGAGGGAATCTGGAAGAGACTAAGGAGATGCAGCGACAGATTGATGCATTAATGGAGAAACAACACATTTGGGAAAGCTTAAGTCCTTGTGCAGTTCCTGTTCTACTCGTGCCAAAGAAGGTTGGAAGCTGGCGCATGTGCGTCGATTGCAGAGCCATCAACAATATCACTGTAAAGTTTCGACATCCTATTCCTCATTTAGATGATATGTTAGATGAACTGCATGGATCCTGTGTTTTTTCTAAGATTGATTTGCGTAGTTGTTATCATCTGATTCGAATGAAAGAGGGTGATGAATTGAAAACTACATTTAAGACTAAGCATCGATTATATGAATGGCTTGTTATGCCTTTTCGATTTACAAATGCACCTAGTACATTTATGAGACAGATGAATCATGTTTTGAAAAGCTTATATAGGATATTTTGTTGTTGTTTATTTCGATGACATCTTGATTTATAGTAAGAACAAGGCTGACCATGTAACTCATCTGAAATCGGTTATAGAAGTACTTAGAAAGGACCCTTTGTTTGCTAATCTAAAGAAATGTACTTTTGGAACGGATCACCTTGTCTTTTCAGGATTTATTGTGACAGCACAGGGTATCAAGGTGGATGAGGAGAAAATTGTGGCCATCAAAGACTGGCCCAACCCCTCTAATGTGGCGGAGATTAGGAGTTTTCATGGGCTAGCTGGTTTCTACCGACGGTTCATTAAAGACTTCAGTACCTTAGCAGCACCACTTATAGAAGTCATCAAGAAAAATGTTGGTTTCAAGTGGGAAAAAGAACAAGAAGATGCTTTCCAACAGTTGGAAGGGAAGTTAATCAATGCTCCATTACTTGTCCTTCCTTAATTTTCCAACAGTGATGCTTCTGGTGTAGGAATTGGAGCTGTACTGATGCAAGAGAGGAAGCCTATTGCTTATTTCAGCGAAAAACTCAGTGGGGCAAGACTGAATTATCCAACATATGACAAGGAATTGTATGCGCTGATTCGAGCTCTTGAAACTTGGCAGCATTACCTTTGCTTAAAGAATTTGTGATCCACACTGATCATGAGTCTCTTAAGCATTTAAAGGGACATCACAAATTGAATAAGAGACACGCCAAGTGGGTTGAATTCATTGAGACATTTCCTTATGTGATATAATACAAGCAAGGTAAGGAAAATGTAGTTGCTGATGCATTATGTCGCAGGTACGTGTTACTTTCTACGTTAGAAACTAAATTGTTGGGCTTTGAGTTCGTTAAGACATACTAGGTGGATGATCCTGACTTTCATGAACATTTTAGAGCAAGTGATAATCATTCCAGTAGTGTACTTTATCAATCTGACGGATTTTTGCTCTATGGAAACCGTTTTTGTTTACCACGTTGCTCTTTGAGAGATTTATTGGTCAAGAAATCGCATGAGGAAGGTCTGATGGGACATTTTGTAGTGGATAAGCCGTATCACGTGCTGAAAGAGCACTTATACTGGCCGCATATGCGGAAGGACGTGGAGAAGTTCTGTAAAAGGTGCATCGTCTGCGCCCAAGCTAAGTCCACTAACAATTCACAAGGTTTGTATACTCCTTTACTTGTTCCTACGAGCCCATGGGTTGACATTTCTATGGATTTTGTGCTTGGATTGCCTCAGACTAGAAAGGGTAGTGATTCAATCTTCCTTGTTGTAGATAGATTCTTTAGGATGGCTCACTTTATTGCTTGCCATAAGACTGATAATGTTGTGAATGTAGCAAATTTGTTCTTCACAAATGTTGTACGATTACATGGAATGCCTAGAACTATTGTTTCTGATAGGGATGCAAAGTTTCTTAGTTATTTCTGGAGACTCTATGGTATAGATTAGGGACGAAATTGCTGTTTTCTACTACTTTTCATCCTCAAACTAATGGCCAGACTGAAGTAGTTAATAGATCTTTGTCTGCTTTACTGCGTTCTATTGTTGGGAAAAATATCAAATCTTGGGAAGATTGCTTGTCACATGTTGAGTTTGCTTATAATAATTTGGTCAATAGGACCACCAAATTGTCACCATTTCAGACAGTATATGGGTTTAGTCCATTGACTCCATTGGATTTAGTACCTTTACCTCTGAAAGAACAAGCTAATCATGATGTTAAAGCCAAGGCCGAGTACATTGTTTCTTTGCATGAACATGTTAAGAAGAATATTGAATCAAGGACTGAGGCTTACGCAAGACATGCCAATAAGAAATGCATATAGCTGATTTTAGAGCCTGGACACATGGTTCTAATTCGTCTAAGGAAGGAAAGATTCCCAGAAGAATGAAAGTCCAAGTTGGATAAACGGACAAATGGTCCATTCAAAGTGCTGGAACGCATCAAGAACAATGCCTATAAGATTGATCTTCAAGGTAGGTACACCGTGAGTTACACCTTTAATGTTGCTGACTGGATTTCCTATTCTGTAGGAGCTGCGGATTTGAGGGCAAATCCTTTTAAAGGGGGGGAGGGGATGGTGCAATACATGTTGATAAAGAAGCTGAGTTGGAGCTAAGTGATAGTGAAGACGAAGAGAGCTCGAGAAATGAGCAGGAATTGGCGAATTTCAAGCCTGAAAAAAAACTCAAGATCCATTCATTTTCACTAATGGGCCTGTTATCAGATCTCAGACAAAAAGGCTTCAGAACCAAATTGCAACATTGGTTTATCCAGAACCAATCTCAATTTCAGATCAAGAACCAAACAAAGAATTAACCAAGACTTTCAACCATTCGGTTTTCAGACTTGATTAATTCGAATTAACTGTTGGGTTTTTAGTTGGTTTTAGACTTAGTTTATTTTTTTATTTTAGGGCCTGATTGTAAGCCCAATTGTTAGTAAGGAGCTCGATTTTCCTAACTCCTTTTGGAATAAGGATATCGAAAATCCCATAGGTTTATAGGCTTTTTAAGCGTTATTTCTACAGACTTTTAGGTAGTCCAGAGTTTTATGAAAATTTTAAGTTTTCTTTCTTCTTTCTAAGAAAGTGAATATCTATTCATCTTTGAACAAAACCTTATTGCTAAAGAGTTAATTCTCTAAGAGCTTTCTCATTCCAGATCATAAAAGAGTTAATTCTCTAAGAGCTTTCTCATTCCAGATCATAAAAGAGTTAATTTTCTAAATCTAGCATAAATTCTATCCAAAACATCATCTCCATCGAAACCCATCCCTGTTTTTGCAGAACCCATTCAGAAAATTCAGATCTGAACCTCGTATCTCTTGTTCAGAAGATCCGAGATTACATCAAGATATGAGGCAAAATCTGTCTTTGGCCATGAAATGCCTCTGTGCCCGGAGTATACTAGAAATGGGCACTCGGCCGGTGGTGGGAACTTCATCACCCGGTCACTACCTCATCTTACTCCACTTGCTTTATTTCCGAGATAGACGGACATGTCTTCGCTTAAACGAATATAACTTCTCGGTCACAGCTCCAAATGACCTCAAACCACTTACATATGAAAGCTAACTAAAAATACCAGCTTCTGACAAATTCCAACTCAATCCAATGAAGGAAACATCTTCGTTCAAGGCAATCTTTCGAATCATGAGAATCTATCCAGATTGGTGAAATGCAAAACTCAAGATTTTAAGCTTCCTTCTTCAAGATCCATTAATGACAATTGCTTGGCAATATCAATGAGGTCCATTTAGCATGTTTCTCCATCGTTTCCTATGATTTAACCTAAATTGTCCCTAAAATCCCAAATAAGAGAAAACTACCTCTAGAGGTCGAGAAAGCGATAAAAACATACAAATAAATGAGTGAAAATCCAACCAAAAATTGTAAAATAATAATGTTATTAACTCCGCGGGACTTAGCTTCTTGCTTGTCCTCAAGCAAAGAAAATTCAAGAACGAAAAAAGAAGTTTGAAAATTTGGAAACATACATTTGTTGTCTGAATCATTGCGTTTGGGTCCTCTCGATTATTACCATACAACATCACCAACATGCAGAGGTCAGCTTCCACATACTCCCCTTTCCCTTAGAAACCACCCCAATTCGAGCCAAAATGATAAAACAAAACGACATCTCTACTTACTCCTATTAATTCTAAGGTGCAGTCTCATCAAGGGAATATCGATCTAAGAACAATTGACTCATTACTCAATCAAGTTTCCATCCACATAGAGCCTTTGTAATGTCCTATCCCAGTTCTATTCTTATGCTTTTAGAGTTTTATTTTTGATTACTTTTCTAGGGCATCGTTTTATTTTTCTATCAAACCCCTTTGCGAATTGATTTTCTCTACTTTTCTAGGGTATCATTTTATTTTTTTTATCGATCTGTTTTTTCTCTATTTTTTTCTTTTATTTTCATTATTTTCTAAATTAAGCACAAGTTGAATAAGTCTCCATGGGTCTATAGGGTTCGAAAACTTTAAGATATATGCCCCTTCGCTCATTTCATCGAACCTTAAATTCATTCTATATGAAAGAAATAGTATAAGGGACATTACTCACAAGAAATTAGTGTCAAACCTGAAAGAGGAGTCTATCCAGAGTATACCAAGCCCAAATATGAGAAATTAAGTTTGTTTATTGGTGGAACAAGCTTTGAAAATCCAAGTCCTAAAGGGACATGGTCGTCCTCATAAGTCAATCCATTTAAAGGTTTTCGTTCAGTAATATATGTAGTCAATAGCTGTTGTGGGAATTACACGAAAGTTAGTACAAAGAAAATTTTCCAGCAACATTAGATCATTGATTCCAACATGTTTTGACTCAATAAAATATAAAAATGGCTTAATAAAAATAAAAAGTACATAAGAAAAAAAGACATTAGTAACAGATAAATCCCCCCGACTTCACCATGCATAGTCTCGATGCAAAAGCAATCAACAGTAGGAAATAACAAACTCAAAAAAATAAAAATAAATATGAAATGAAAAAGACAATGACTCAAACAATGACACCTGATAAAGACTCAAAAGTCTGCTGAATGTGAATCATCTAGGATATGGTTGCTCACAACTGCGTCTGGATCCTGTTTTGGGTGTGTATCATGCATGTGCTGAGGAGTCACTTTGATTTGTGTATGATGTCTCAGTTGCATCATGTTCGAAGTCTGAAACTAGAGAGAAACTTTCTAAGTCTCCATCATTAGCTGGCTAACCTCTCTCTCTGTGAGTACTCCTGAAAACTCGTGGTACAACATGTCTTAGAACACGAACAACTCTTCTCATCATCCTCTCTAGACGAACTCTCCTACCCCTCTCTTAGCTAGAGTAGCACGAAGTTCCTCCTAAGACTTTGTATGTGGGACAAAATCTGAAGTAGCAGAAGTCATGCTCCTAGGAAGTAATCCTCCTACTCGTGCAACAGCCTTGGCGATAAAAGCCTTGACTCTATGATAGTCCCTCATGCAAAGGGTGGGGAACTCTGTAGGTCTCCTGAAAAACTGAGAAGGATAAGAGTCGAAAAGAGTGTGACCATCTTGCTGAAATGGAAGTGACGAGCAAGGTAGAAGGTAGCAGGCTGGCTCTGTGTCATGAAGAGGCATGAACTAGTAGGCAAAGGTCTCAGTACCCTATATCCATCCTGCAAGATAGCAAGATCTAGCATGTCGTGAGTGAACTAGCGATCCACTGCAAGCCATAGGTGTCTCAACACTCAAGTCCACTCCTCTAAAACAGAGAATATGAGTGATGATCTCTCCAAAGTGAGATGTGTAGTTGAGCGCTCTCGTCTCCTTAGTAGCCTTGTGCTTCATATCTATAATCCTCCTAGCAATGAGAACTCCATAGTTGGCTCTCTGAGGACTAACAATAAAAGAAGAGATGAGGATGATGAACTTACCCCTAAGTATTGAACTATGCTCAGTTTTATTGAAGATTCGCAGGGAAATGAGCCAATGCTCATACCAAATTGCTGGATGTCCAATCTTGGCGTCCTTTGAATGCTCAGGCTTAAGTGTCTCATGAGCAAATAGACTCCAAGTTGTGTAGACCTTGTATTCGAGCTAATCTTAGCTTCATTTAAAATTTTCAAATGCAAAATCTCACACAACTCCCCAATAGTCAAAGAGTAAGTAATACCTCTAGATGAGAAAGTGAGAATTCCATCTTCAGCCTTAGATCGTTTTTCCTTGGGATATGAGAGATCAACAATGCTAAGGAACTCTTTGGTAAGTTCCTCATACAACGGGAAAGAAATCTCTACAAAATCTCTCAATTTCAAAGCTTCCAAAAACCAAGTGACATCTCTTGTCAATCCTAAAGCTTCAAGTGTTGGCAAGTAAATCTTCAATGGAGCTTGAACCTATATAGTTGAAAGGATTGTCCCGTAATCGAAATTTGGTTCCATCTTGGGTCCAACAACTCTTCTTCTCGGTTTTGGAGGTGCCAAAACCATGAGCTTATGTCCCTTAGCTCTTGAATTTCTTTACTTCTTTGGTGGTGAAGACTTGAGAAAATCGCTGATGATTTGAGAAACAAGAATTAAAGCCATCTCTTCTCCTTGTGTCTCTTCTTCATTCTCATCCGATTCATCACTTAAAGTATATTCACTCTCACTAGCTATATCCATTCCATGCTTCTTTGTGACCTTCTTGGAATTCTTCTTAGTAGTTGGTTTTAACTTCTTAGATTATACGGGTTTTGAAGGATTACTTGGTTCTTGAATCTTTAGAGCTCTTTGCTTTCAGATAACTATCCTTGTTGATTTCCTCACAATCTCCTCGCTGTCCATTATTGAATGTCCTCTCGGAACAAGTCAGGGGCTAATTTTTTGCAAGAACTGGTTGGGATATCACCATTAACTGGTCAGGATATCATCTCCAACCGGTCGGGATATCACCGCCAATCGATCGGGAGAATCAAAAGATGAGGCACTCGGGCCGTGTGACCAGCCGCAAATGTTTCATGGTGAATACCGGTGCTGGCAAGTTTTCTAGCCGGTCATGGGCTCCAATCAGTGCAACTTGTTGGGGCTGATGGCCTGGGACACTAGTCAAATGTTGTGGGAACCGAAATTCTCACTGTCAATGTTATGTGGTTCACAGACTCTCTGTAGCCAAAGATCTACAGATCAAGCAGTGAGTGAAAAAGTTAGTAGATAAGAAATACGAAACTAAGAGATAAACAGATAACGAAACAAAATAAGTAGATAACGAAAGTGAATCAAAAGTAAACGAAAAAACCTAAGTGAAGAACAATTCGACAGAGACAGATAACGAAGAAAGTTAAGGGATCTTACTCGAATTTGTGATAGGAGTGTGCGCAGCCGGTGTTAAGCCGTGGCCGCGAACTGTTGGTGAAAACCCTAGAACTACAGCGTAAACTCGTTACCTAGTTGAGACGCAGCTCGTTTACGAAAACAAAGTAAGAACCCTAGTTTTTTCTAAGTGTTTTGCGGTGAAGAAAAGTTCTATTTCTCTTATATCTTCCTTCGCACCCTTTATATAGGTCTTCGTGGGCTCGGTTCGTTTCCTTTTCTCGTCCCGATTCGTGCATATCTTTTCGTGGAAATATTCCTTTTTCCCTGATCTGCCTATATCTTTTCGAGATCCTTCCTTATCTTCCCAAAACTTGACATTTTCGCGAAACGCTGGTGAACCGTCATCGCAAGTGGGCCGGTTCTCACCCAAAAATCGTAAGTGGACCGCTATCGCGGTTTAGGCCCTTTTGGGCCGTTTCGCGGCTAAGTGATTTTTATGATTAATCGCGGAAAACCGTTTCTCGTAGGAATAAGCGGCAACAGCTTTGTGGACCGATAAGGCAAATCGTATAATTTAGACTCTTTCGGTATTTAAGTTAACCGTCGCCGTTTTATACGATTGATACGAAGTCCACAGAAAGCACGAATGCTTGCGACTATTGTCATGATGGTTTGACGAAAACTCTAATCGAGACGAAACGAGAGACGATCAAGTGACGATTCGAAGGAAATGACGATTGGAAAGGACGTCGTTCAGTCAGTGGACTACGGCTGAACGTTATCTGCGTCTCAATGCCAACCGGCGCCAAGACAGACACTTTGTCTTGGTGCCAAGANTTATTTGCGCCTAAGCGCCAACTGGCGCCGAAGGCATAGCTTGGTCTTAGCGCCAATTGGCGCCAAGACCATGCCCTGGGCTTGGCGCCAGTTGGCCCCAAGACAGACCTTCTTTTTTGGTGCCAATTGGCGCCAAGACAGACCTCCGGTCTTGGTTCCAGTCGATGTCTAGATTAGCCTCTAGTTCAGTCTTCAATTGGTTCAAAGACTCGTTCGTAGGTTTGGCGTCAATTGGCGTTAGACATTTTTCCGAAGCGAAGCGGTTCTCCAACGCTTTTGGTGGTTTCGTTTCGCTTCAAATTTTGTATTTGGAGGCCTCCGGAAGTTATCCGAGAACCATCGATGCTAACCCTGGCACTTGGATGCTCTAGCTGCTTGCGGACGGACAGACTTTATGCGAAGATTGGTCATGATCGACTATCTCCGAAGCTTTGAAGTCGGGTCGGGAAGAGACAGCCTGAACGATGAGAATCTCAGAGTTTTCAGATATTCTTACGATTCCTGTGTCCGGAGGAGAAAACATCGTTTCCGTAGTCTTTTTTAGACATCGATTTCGTCGGGACAGTTTTTGACCCCAACAGTTAGCCCCCCAATTTGCGAGAACCGCAATGCTGTTTTTGCGAACTTGAAGGCGTGCTCAGGAAGTTTAGGGAGATTGATGGCTGAAAAGTCCAAGGATGAATAGTGAATCTCTTTCCCTATAAGTAAGTGAAGTTTGTTTTCACAATCTTCACTTATTCATTTGAAGAAAACTCCACAAGTTTGAGAATTTTTCTCCCTTTCCATCTCTCTCCTCTTACTCAAATGCCTAACGTTTCTGAGAGTGCCTTACCATCAATCTTTTCTCCCGAGAGTGTAAGGCTTTCGGAAGTCGACCCCGTGCCGGAAGTGGAGTTCTTGCGGCATTCGACCGTCACCGCCGAGATAAGGAGCTTATGGGACTCTACGAGCCAAGCAAAAGCTCCGTTGGCGGATTCATGGGTTTTGAAGAGGCCACACCGCAAGAAGAGCGCACGCGGTTCGAGCAATTGTCGTGGGGAGTTTCTCGACTCGATTCAGAGTTTTTACCAAATTCCGGAGGGTGTCGAGTTCAACGTTCCGAAACCTGGGGAAAGATATGATTCCCCGCTTGAAGGCTTCTTTACGTGTTACGAAGCGTTCCTGACGCATTGTCGATTATGGTTTNNGGGGGCCATAGTTCAGTTCTTAAAGCGCCTCGGCATTTCGCTGAGCCAACTCCACCCCGGCGGCCTTCAGTACCTCGTTGGTCTCTTAGTCCTGGGTTATGAGTGTGGGATGGCTCTGGATGCGGACCACCTGATGAGCATGCTAAACGCGGTGG
>OVAN01014380.1:0-12078 GCA_900406275.1 Anastatica hierochuntica | reverse complement strand
CCCCTCCTCCCCCTCCTCCCTCAGTTAGCTAGAAAAGATTCGATCAAGGAAGAGCCGTGTTTATTTTTTTTATCAATATTCAAAGGCTCAAAAATGCGATTAGATAGACAAGGAACACAACCGAGCATCTCAAGAGCAATCTAAGACAAACCAAATTTCACGCCAGATCATCCTCAACAAGTAAACTAAAAAAAACGTGTGAGATTGGCTTGTAGAGATGATCACAAGATTTTGGCTCAGCAGAGACTCAAAACCGACGAATTCGGCTTATTCAAAACTCTTATCTAGGAGTTGAACCAAGTCTTACGGCTGAAGATGCTTCGAAAAAGTGGGAAAAATATGAAGAAGTGCCCAAAAAGTTTTCTGGCCCTCTTTCCGGGGTCTTGTTAGTTGCCTAAAGATTTCAATCTAGGATTAGTCTAGGAATTTTTTCAGTTCTTTGCTTTTACTTTTAGTTTTAGGATTTCATTTTTTTCTGAATTTTCTTTTTTCTGATTTTTTTTCCTTTTCTATTAGCTTTTTCCTTTTGTGTCTCTTGTTTTCAGGAAATACAATGAGGAATCTAAACTTCCTATACAATAAGGCCACATTTTCAAGGAGCTACAACCATCATGATCATCAACAATATCCATGTCAAAGAGAAGAGGAGTTTTACTTTTAAAGAAATCGATCATTGATTCATTAAGAGGAAGATATCTGTCAAACTCAACAAGAGTATGGTCGATTGCTAGGATCCAGCAGTCAACCGTCAATTGGGGAGTGTTTTCCAAGTCCTTTGCCACTGGAAAATCATCATCATCATCATCCATACTGGCAAGCATGGGCACAATCTGAGGAAAATCGAAGGAACTTTGATAACCATGAGTTCCCGTGATTTTATACACGTGGTTCATCGTCAAAACCATATTCTCACGTCTTCCAGCCATGAAAAGAGACTTCTCAAGCTCATAATCACATGTCATTGTTGCCTCTCAAGTGTACAATTGAAAGCTTAATTGCAGAACTCATCAAAGATGAAAGAGAAGCGAATGAAACGTTCAAAACGAAGCTCGATAGCATGCATTTCTACCAAACTAAGAAGTTTTGAGACCTTAAAGCTTAACTACAGACTCTTAAAGACTCTCTAACTGCAGTGGAAGAGTCCATCAAAAAATGATCCTCAGCCATTTCGAGGAAGATCTTCAAATTGAAAAAACCGAAGAAACCAAAGAAAATCGGATTGTGGCATCAAAAGGAAGAATACCATCAAAGGGAGCACGTGGAGAATATTATGTGGACTGATTCTAATGACATTTTGAAGCATGATTTCAAAGTCAATATGATTCAAAATGACTTTCTTAAAATAATAAAAAGCTAGACGGCGAAATTGGCGATTTTGCCATAAAAACCGATGAGGTCAACTCTCAACCTGGAGATATCAAGCACTTTATCAAATGATGATGGAAATAAGGACTATGATCCTTATTTACTTCGTGATTTAGGAGCAAAACTTGATGTTTTGTACACCTTCCTTGAAGATTAAAAAAAAGTGTGTAGAGAAGACATAAAATCTAACACGTTTTGAAGATGTACCTCTAGACCAGCAATGAGAACATCTAACCATGATGATTCAAAGTTTGGCCAGCCACATTTTACCCCAGCCATTGGTGTATCACGTGTCTCTGATGATGACCCCAACAATCCAAGCTACAAAATTTGAGAGAAGAAACTCGGTTTGCTAACAAGCGAGAAGAAATTTTCAGAACTGAAAAACGAGTTTTGGAGACACTGGGAGCTACTAAAGATGAGTCTAAATGGAGTATGAAGCTCATCAATATCATCAAGGATCCATTCTACTATGCATCATGCTCTCAATTTCCTCCAAGACGATTTCTTGGTCCATAATCAATTCCATGGAGTCAACTAGAGTGGGAAGCTCTGAAACCCATTGATATCTTTATTGAATCATTGCGAATGTAACTAATGGGTGTGATGAAACCCTTATCTGGGCAACCGTATTACAAATAACCAAGCGGTCGAGCTAAAGACCTTAAACAAGCGCTTTATGAGAGACAACCCATATGTTCTTTAAACTTTTGATTTTAGTTTCATTCTTTTGATTTTTAAGATTTGATCTTAGGATTAATTGCTGTTATATTTGGTGTTATTTGATTTTAAAAATGTTTTTACAATTTTTTATGTTTTGTTTTTCGTAGGAACACATTTCGGAATCGGAAATTCAGAGAAGAAATGCCATTCGAACATGTCTGGATCACCATGACCTTCCCACCGATCCAAAGGCGCTGTCCCACCGGTTTGTGACATGTGGAGACCATGACCCGAGGCCAAGGACAAGAGGCCACAAACCATCTGAGGCAACCAACCCATTCGATCGGCCGCACGCATTCCCACGGCAAAAACCGGTCCCAAGCTTCACGCCACCCGGTGTTGTGCTCCTCCTGTCAGCACCTTTCCACACTCCAAGACCGGGTCATGACATCTCCAAGTCTGGATTCCGTGCCTTTTTGGCCACCCGACCGGTGTCACGACATATGTGCCTCAATTGACTTTGGCGCTTCACCTCCACCACCGACCGCGTGCCATCTTGTGTCCCACTCCAGTCCTGCACACTCCACCAACCGGTGCCACACCTCCTTGGCCTGAATCCCAACAACTCTCAGCCACAGACTATGGACCACATATCACACCTCAACTGGACACGCATTTGGCCAGAAAAAAATCATCCGAACATCCGTTTTTCGCATTTTCTTGGCTGGATCAATACCAAACTCAAAATCTTCAAATACGAGCATCTAAATCATGTTATATTCATCAAATTAAGATGTTTTTAAGGCTGGAACATTCTGAACACAAAGCACACAGTTGGAGTTTCAAAGATTCTCAAACCGAGTAATTTTTGCAACCGAGCCAAACCATACTTGCCAAGTACGAAATTAACCGAATTTTTTTTAATACATAATGCAGGTCATAAAGAGCATTTTGAGACGTCAACTAACTCCTAAAGACCATAAGACTCAAAGGCGAGGCTGTGGAGACGATATTGCAAGATATTGGACATCAAAGGAATTTTAAGGACTATCAGTTCAATCAATGCCAAGCTATATTGTGACCATGATAAGAAGTATTTTGAAGCAATAAAAGATTCGATCAAGGAAGAGCCATTTTTTTTTTATCAACATTCAAAGGCTCTAAAATGCAATTAAATGGACAGGAACACAACCGAGCATCTCAAGAGCAATCTAAGACAAACCAAATTTCAAGCCAGAGCATCCTCAACAAATAAACTCAAAAAATGTGAGAGATTGGCTTGTAGAGATGATCACAAGATTTTGGCTCAACGGAGACTCAAAACCGACGAATTCGGCTTATTCAAAACTCTAATCTAGGAATTGAACCAAGTCTTACATCTGAAGATGCTTGCAAAAAGTGGAGAAAATATGAAGAACTTCCCAAACAATTTTGGAGGCTCAAACATTTCATTCTGGAGCACCTGATTGGCCAGAAACCAAAGAAAATTCGGCCAAAGCAAAATCAAGCTACGCCAAGTGAATGAAGCTGTCAAATTGAAGATTCTTTACTAATTAGAATATGTATAAGGCAATGTTAAAATAAACCAGCCCTAGAACGGTCCCGAGTCAAAAAAGCCCGGTTTTCCATAAAACGAGCCAAACCGAGCTTTTTGGAGACCAAACTTGGCCAGAACATATAATTTGCAGTGGAGATTAATTATGGCTGGAGCATTCGTCATGGATTGCAAAACGGCCAAAAGAGAAAAATTTTGGTTTACCGAAACATCACACATGGTCGTACCTTTCTTCAAATATTTCGACCAGTATCTAAGTGATTCCTACTCTCTACCTTTTGTATTAGTTTTCAGTACCTTCCTCACTTTATTTTACACCGGGACAGTGTAAGTTAAGTCCGGGGGATTCTTATTGTTAATAATGCATCTTTTTCTTTGTTTTTGATTCTTTTTCGTAGTTTTTGAGTAGTTTTAAAAAATTTTCAAAATAAAAACATTTTATTGACTCAAAATCAGTCCAGAAACAAGCTTTAAATTGAACTAACCACGTGACTAATGACTAGTGTCCGTAGTGTCAGTGTTTGATTGCAGTTTTACCGAACGAGATAGCCCAAATGGATAGGCTAACTGAGGCACCATATCACTTGATATCTAGATAACCCTTAGCTACTCAAAATTTAATGAAATTAATTTTCTCTTCTTGGGCTTGGTATACATTGAATCATATTCCTCTTTAGAACTGACAAAATTAAGTCTACGATTCCCTTTTTCTGTTTTTAATAAATATCTTAAAAAAAGAATTTTTATGCTAGATAAAGAGAAAATCAATTAAAGAAAAAAATATATAAATAGTTCGATAAAAAATGATACTCTTGAAGAGTAGGGAAAAATCGATTCTCAAGAGGCTGGTACAAAAAATAAAATGAAACTCTAGAAAAGTAGGGAAAAATAAGCCTCTTAAAAGCATTTAAAAGTGAATAAGGAAGAGGAAATAAATCGATTGTGGGCTCAAATTTTTTAGGATTATGATTGAGTTTGAGTCTATGTGTTCTTTGATCGATAATCCCTCGAAGAGATCACACGTTGTAGTTTTAGGAGTAGTGATTGAAAACTTGGCTTACTCTTGTTGATTGTGGATGAATCGGGGATGTTGTTAAATTTGTGGTGAAAACTGGGGTTCTACCTAAATGTCAACGCGGGTAAATAGTGGATTTCGTCAGTCTAAGTTGCCAATATGTTCTAGAAGTTCAGCTATGTTTCCATGTTTCCAAACCTCTTCTTTGTTCTTCGTTTTCTTAGCTCGAGGACGAGCTAGAAACTAAGTCCGGAGGAGTTGATAACACCAATATTTTACCATTTTCTATAAAATTTAGTATATTTTCTTAGTATTTTAAAGCAAATTTATGCATGAAAAGGTAGTTTTCTTGTATTTTTAGTGTTTTGAGTCATTTCAGGTCAAACTATGTACTTTGGAGCAATATGGAGCAAAAACTAGTTTCTAGACAGTTTCCGAGCATCAGAAAGATCATCCAAGACGAACGCCTTGCCATCAATGGAGTTTCATGAAATTTTGACAGGAGCTTGAAAATAGAGTTACCTTTCATATGGAAGTGGTTTTAAATCAGTTGGAGTAGTGGATCAAGAGTTATACTAAATATACTAAAGACTAGATGAAGGATGTGTAGGAAGGATAGAACTAAACGAGCACGACTTTTGTTTCTATGAAGGATTTAACAAGACCAAATTAAATGTCTTACAAGTCTTTTCAAGCCAATAAGTCAAGTGAAATCTCTTTTACAAGAAGCTCAAATTGAAAGGTCGTAAATGCCCGATTTTAACCTAATTGACTTAGAGTTGGACAAAGGATATTTATACTTGGTTTTAGCTTTTAGATTTCGTAGAGTTGCATTTTTGGAGGTTAGATTAGAGTCTCAAGGAGGCAGGAAGATCCCTTTGGGGTTGTGCCTGTGGGAACCAAAATTCGCACTGTCGATATTCGTATTCGGAGGAAAGCAAGGAAATCCTAACATTCCTTGAGGTCCTGGATTTCTACTAAACCAAACAACGGTAAATCAAAAGTACGAAGAAAACAGATGACGAAATAAAAGTAAAAGAGAGTCGAAAGAGAAATAGAGCAATAAAGATCTTATTTGAATATGCGTTGAGCGTTACAACATATGGTAAGTCGTGGCCGCGAGAGCTGTCGGCGATTACCCTAGATCTAAAAGCGTAAGACTTGTAAACCTAATTGAGATGCAGTTCGCTAGCAAAAAGTGAAAAAATGAAATGAAATCCTAACTTTCCTTGAGTCCGTCTAAGATGGTCTTGTTATTGGTTTCGGCTTGGCCGTTGCCTTGCGAATACCGTGGCGCTTGATTTTGATTGCTAGGGACCTCCCGCCAGTATGATTTCCGTAGGATCCAGAGTGGACTTCTTCCATGATTCTCCACGATTCGCTTCCCTATACACATGTCATAAGTGGCCTATAGAATCTCCATTTGTAGACTTTTCGTCCAATAATACATATCGGGCGACCTGGATCTTAACTTTTCGGGCTGCCCATTTCTCGGTGGGGAGCGCTGCTTCGGCTATGTATACTCGAAACGTCTCCAACCATGGTGTATCACAACCATATTCGGATTGCTCTGAGTTTTGTTCTAGTCGAGTGTCGGTTTCGTCGTCGTCCTCGTCTTGTAACTGGATTAGATTTGTGACGATTAGAGGACCGATACTCGGGTGTTCGATGAATTATACGGGGATTACCTGCCTAAGATTCGGGTCTGAGCTTGATGCAAGGGCCACTAACGCATCGGCATGCATGTTTTCCGACCGAGGAATTCGCGTGAGAGTGATGTGTTGAAGTCTTGGGGGGGGGGGAGATTTTGAACGAGTTTCAAATATGACTCCATTCTTTCGTCTCTGGCTTCGTATTTGCCACTGAATTGGTTCGTGACAAGTTGAGAGTCGCAATATGCGTGGATATTGCGTATTTTCAATCCGCAAGCCAATCGTAATCTGACAATGAGTGCCTCGTATTCGGCTTCATTGTTTGAGGCGTGAAACATCAATCTAAATGATTGTTCCACTACTTCGCCGGTTGGTGAAGTGAGCCAAATTCCAATTCCCAAACCTTGCCTGGACGAGGATCCATCGACATGAAGGGTTCAAATTACGTCAGGTTCACGATTGGCCGCGTTTTCCGTAGGGAGCTCTACCAAGAAATCGGCGAGTTCTAGTGACTTTGCACAAGTCTTTGTTCGGTACTCGACATCGTATTCACTTTACTCGATTGCTCACTTTGATAATCGTCCCGACTGACTGGGGATGTGCAAAATTGTCCGTAGCGGGAACAAAGTGAGTACGACGATCGTGTGTGATTGGAAGTATGGTCTTAGTTTTCGAGCTGACGTCACGACGACGAGTGCTAGTTTCTCCATCAGCGGATATCGCATTTCGGCATCTAACAAGGTTTTACTTACGTAAAAAAAAATAGTTTCTGTTCGCCGCATTCTTCTCTAATGAGAGAACCGCTTACAGCTGTAGCTGACACTGCGATATACAGGAACATGGGCTCTCCGATGACAGGTTTTGCGAGGACTGGAGGTGTGGTCAAGTAATGCTTTAATTGTTGGAAATCTTTTTCGCATTGCTCAGACCATTTGAACTTTTTGTTCCCTTTCAGAATGTCGTAAAAAGGGAGACACTTGTCCGTTGACCGTGAGATGAAGCGATTGAGTGCGGCGACTCTCCCGGTCAGTCTCTGTACTTCCCGCTTATTTTTTGGAGAGGCCATCTCGACCAATGCGTTGATTTGTTTTGGGTAAGCCTCGATCCCCCGATACTTGATGAGATATCCGAGAAATTCACCTGATGCCACGACGAACCTGCATTTTGCTGGGTTGAGCTTCATATTATGCAAGTTTAATTTCTCGAAACACTTTGTAGGTCGGCGACGTGGTTTTGCTCTTCGAAAGATTTTACGAGGATATCATCAATGTATACCTCCATAGACTTCCTGAGCTGCTCGGAGAACATACGATTGACGAGTCGTTGATAAGTTGCCCCAACGTTTTTGAGGCCGAAAGGCATTACCATGTAACAGTACGTGCCGCGGTCGGTGATGAACGCAATTTTTTCACGATTATATGGGTTCATCATGATCTGATTATATCCCGAGAAAGCATCCATGAATGACAAGAGTTTGTTTTTCGTCATGGCCTCTACCAGGCGATCAATGTGTGGCAACGGAAAGATGCCCTTCGAGCATGCCTTATTAAGATCGGTGAAATCAACGCAGACTCGCCATTTTCCGTTTTTCTTTTTAACCACAACGGGATTGGCGAGTCAGTCTGGATATGTAACTTTTGTTATAGATCCGAATTTTAGGAGTTTTTTGACTTCATCATTGACAACGGTAGTGCATTCTCGTCCCAATTTTTTCCTTTTCTGTTTAACAGGTTTGTGAGTCGGATCCATGTTGAGTTCATGACATGTCACATTAATGTCAATTCCTGGCATGTCTTCTGCGGTCCAAGCGAACGTGTGTAACTTTTCTTTTAAGAAAGCTATAAGTCGTGTTTTTATGGGATTGCAGAGATTAGCGCCGATTTCGACGCAACGCTCAGGGAACTGTTCGTCGAGGCATACTGAGATGACATGCTCGCAAGTCGGTTCTCGCTTCTCTTTCGAGGCTTTGACTTTCCATAACTGCCAGAAGATCTCGGATTGATCCTATTTCGAGGCATCTTTGACATAATCTTTTTTCTTTTTTGTTCGAAAGAAAGCTTCTGCCGTTGCGTTTTTATGTTTTAGTTCGATAGCGAAACAAACTTGTGATACGTTACGGTCTCCTTGGATTGTTTCCATTCAAAAAGAGGTCGGGAATTTGAGACATTAGTGGTACGTAGATGGTATGACTTGCATGGAGTTCATCCATGGAACGCTCACGATCGCATTGTATGAAGCAGGATGATCTATAACTAAGAACCCCACAATTTTTTCTACGCTCTGACTTTAACTGTAAGGTTAATCAAGTCGAGGGTCATAGTAGTTTCTTCCGAGAGGCCTATCACCGGGCTCAAACTTTCGGTGATTTCGGAGAGATCGGTTTCCATCCTCTCGAGAGTATTTTTAAAGATAATATCAGGCGAACAACATGTGTCGACTAATACCCTTGCGACATCGATATTTTGAATTGTTAATTCGATAACAAGGAGATCGTTGCGAAGGTTGGCCTGATCGGCCGTTTCTCTATCCTTGAAAGAGACGACAACATCGTCTGTTAGTATAGACATATCGTTTTTCGATCAATATGCGATTTGGCGTAAAAGAAACCGCGTCCCCCTCCTTCTAGCGCCAAATTATTGGAACGAAATTCGCACTGTCGATATTCGTATTCAGAGGAAAGCCAGGAAATCCTAACTTTCCTCGAGGTCCCAAATTTTTGCCAAACCAAACAACGGTAGATCAACAGTACGAAGAAAACAGACGACGAAGTAAAAGTAAATGAGTCAAAAGAGAAATAGAGAAATAGAGATCTTATTCGAATATGCGTTGAGCGTTACAACAGGTGATAAGCCGTGGCCGCGAGAGCTGTCGGCGAGTACTCTAGATCTAACAACGTAAGACTTGTAAACCTAATCGAGACGCAGCTCGCTAGCAAAAAAACAAAAATAAAACCTAAAGATCTAAGTATGAGTTGTGAAGAAATTTTTGTCCGTCTTATTCTTCTCCTTAGCCCCGTTTATATGCCTTCGTAGGTTAAGTCCGTTTCCTTTTCCGCCCTATATTTGTGCATATCCTCCCGCGAAAATATTCTATTTTTTCGGGAATATTCCATATCTTTACAAATTTTTTATCTTTAGATTTTGACTTTATCGTATTTTCCTTTTATCTTTCGCGAAACTCAGGTAGATCGTTGACGCAATTGGGCCCGTTCTCGTTCTGAAATCGTAAGTGGAATTTTGTCGCGTTTTGGGTCTTCGTGGGCCGTTTAGCGACAAAGTGATTTTTACGATTTCTTCCGGAGAAGTCATTCTTCATACGACTATGCGGTAACGGTTTTACGAAATGATAAGACCGATCGTATGGTTAAGACAATGTCGGTGTTCGAGTTAACCGTTTTCGTTTCATACGATCGAAGTTTTTACGATTATTGCCACAAAACTTCAACGGAGATTTCAATCGAGACGAAACAAGAAATGCTTGAACCGGGATTCAAAGGAGAATATGATTGGGAAAGCGTGGTTTACGCTGACTTCATGTCACTCCGGAACTTATTTACTGGTGCCTCCCAGGAGTTATTCGTGAATCTTGGTCATTGATTTCGATGTTGCCGTTTTTGACCCCAACAATGCCCTTCCCATCTCAAAGGATTTAATCTTCTTTCATCGTTTCAGCAATAAAACTCATTTTTCTCGTTCCCTCTTGTCTTTGATTGATCTAATGCTTTCTATTCTTGTTTGCTGTGTGGTTTACATGTTCAATCTAGATTAGCTTGTTAGTTATACAGTAGGTTATCATGAGGTCATGATCATGTATGCTTAGGGATTCAAATATATTAGGGATTAAACGTTATCACCTTTGCTCGTATTTATTGCTATTTACTCAATAAGGTCAGTTTGTAAGTAGATCTAAAGTAGTTTGCATTCCAAAATCTTGTATTACTACTGGAACTAGTATTAGGTGAGCAATTCTATTTTGGCAACGAAAGTGAATCGATCTAGAATTGTGAACAATCAATCATACACACATAGTTAATGCATACTCGTCTTCAACAAGGACCGTGCAAAATTTGAATCCCTTGGTTGTTAATTAGTATAGTACCCCAACCTCAAAAGTGGAGATGGTATAATTATGAGTTGTGTTCTATACCTAAGCTAAACAATACCCGAAAATAGAACCCTTGCATGCTAGTTTTTCTTCTCTACGATTTCCTATTTGTTTAAAGTTTATCTTTCATTGATCTTTCTTTCCTTTTACATTTTGTTTTGTTTCATGATTTCATTTAAAACTAAAAACCAAACCATCTTTGTTTCTTCCTAGCTTATTAGAAAGTCCATAGATCCTTAGTGCACTTCTCTTCCTTGTGGGATCAATACATGAAGTACTACTACTACTACAATGTGCACTTGCAGCTGTAGTGTCGTTTTTGGGTGAAACTTGACACACATCATTTTTCCCACCAAATGCTTCCTAAAAATATTGACACAAACTTAAGGTGTTTCTTTTCCTAGTATTAGAAACTAGAGTTGTCAATTTGAAAACTTTCTCGTGGGCCAGGCCCAATAAGGATCACCGTGGAGCGGGTTTGGTCAGGATATTCGAGTCCCACTTACTAGCGGGCCTTGCGGATTTGATCTGCATGGATCTAGGCCAAATGCGGGATAGGCCATTCAGATATGCGGGACACGCCAAGGATCGCTACATTCTTCACTCTTTCTCTTCGACTGCTCACCGTCAGAGAGAAATGGTGATTCTGGAGACAAAGATGGCGAATTCTTCTCCTTGGCGGTGGTTTCGCGTGATTCTTAGTCGCCACCTTTTCTTCTCCTCCCTCTCTCTCTCTCTCACTTTCATTTTCGCTAGGTGCAGGCTCATCTGATCTACTTTGATGGTGTTCTTCAATCAAACATTATCTAGAAGGTTCTTAACCTCTCTTGACACCCTATTGGTGATGAAGGAGCTATGGTTAGTAAAAAAAGGAGTACTAGCATTATAAATTTTTCTGGATTAGGAGAACATATCGATTTCTACCATTATATGTTTGTATCTAAAATAACACAGAGCTTATTTTCTAGGTGTACATTTCTTTCTGAGATATGGTTTCCCCCACTTTTTCTTGTATACTTACAGACTTTATGTTCTACATTGATGGAAAACTCTAGCATCGAGATACTTCAACTAAACAATATTGAGTAGGAGCTGAGGTTTGTCTAAATAGATGTTGTAAGTGAAAGGGCAGTGTTTGTTGGAGCAGGAAGAAGCTGTGCTTGTTGAAGATACTCAGAATATTTAGGAAAGATTTGTTTAGGAAAATATTCCTTTTTTATGAAAAGGATATTTTCCAGATTTTCTGTTGCGTGATAACTCATAGATATGTGGTATATATATCAAAGGGCCGTGAGTGATTAGGGTTAGCCGAAAATACACAAAAAGAAGAGATTCATTGATTGAGATTCGGTGTTCATAGACAACATGCGTTGCTTATTGGAACAAAGTCTGTGTTGCAACAGACTGCTGTATTGTTAGAATTTAGGTTGGTGTCGAGCTAAGGTGTTCTTAGTGTCGAGCTAAGGTGTTCTTAGTGTCGNGTAATTCCAAGTAGACAAGGTCTTGTTGTAAGATTGTCTATATAAATTCTATTGGTTTTTTGAGGACGTAGGCACATTGCCGAACCTCGTTAATTCCTGTGTGCATCGTTTATCTCTGACTTTACAATTGGTATCGGAGCGGGTTCCCGATAGAGATTTAGTCTTGTTTCGGGTATGGTCATTGATTTGAGATAGAAGGAGGATTTGTGAAGATGATGAGAAAGAGATGAGTTCATGTACGTC
>OVAN01014379.1:0-12084 GCA_900406275.1 Anastatica hierochuntica | reverse complement strand
CGCTCCAATTGGGTCCACTGTCTCCAATCTATCAAAGCCTAACTTCAATTTCTGTTCAAGTAACAACGATCTTTGATTCTTCATTTCCGACAGGAATAGTAAACCAAGATGATATTTCTTCTGTATCTTTTCTTATCGTCGAATTGTGAGGTCTTTCCCGAATCCCTGACATTTCTAACCGAGTATCCTCATCTACGCTTACTAGTTGGGTTCTGGGACCACACTAAACCTTCTTTCTCTGTAGATAAGCGACCTAGAGACCCACTAGCTCCTTTAGATGAATTGTTGTTAATCGACGAGAAGATATGAGACGGAACATATAATTCCGAAGATATCTTACTAGAAATTACATGAGCTTTTTTGCTTGGGGATCCCGACGAAGTCTTTGGTCCCATGAATTGCAAAGAGTGCAGTCTTTGAGGATGGAAGCTTCCCCGAAGAATTTTCTTTCCTTGCCCGCTTAGTGATATGTTCATCGGAGACCCGTTTGCTCCCCTTGTCCGAATCAAGTAACTTCCTCTCCGCAGACACAGCAACATGTGCTCTACCCTCAAACATTAGTGGCACATCACCAATAGCCTCCTGTTTAGATTTCTCCCAATCCTCTCCCAGCAAGTCATCATCATCAACCACCATATCAATGACTACCACATCCATTTTTTCTTTATCCTTGTGCACCAAGGAAAAAACATTCCCACTTGTTGAAGCTTTAGCATCATTATGCTATGGGAGACCACGATCACTCAACAAAGCAACTTCAACACCACTCTCCGTGACTTTCTCCAAACTCTTCCGACTAAGATCCGAACGAGTCAATTGTTCTCGTTGAACAGGTGAACAACTAGAGAGAATCCGTCTTGTTTTCACATATCGTCATGATGAGCTGGAACCATCCTTACTCGCTGTAATAGAATAACAAATAGACCTCCTAGACATATCCAGACTTTTGTCACGAGAAGAGCGATGCAGCCGTTCTGCCGCAAAAGGTCGTGTGCCGCAAAGGTTCTTCATGACGATGATGATACCTCAGAGCAGTATCGAGAAAACACCTCTGGTAGCTTGGTACATCAGAATGGCGTTCGAACTTCGAAGAAGAATGTAGGACAAAACGAGCATCAAACGGACGGTCCCTAACCTCATGTTGATCTTTGCCTCCTAAGATATTCTACGGCTGCTCAACATGAAAATGCCACGCTTCATGCCCCTAGCCTCCTGATCAGAATGTGTCACATTAACCCGGCGAGAAATTGAGGGACGGTCCCTCTGCACCACACTTGTATCCTGATTTCCGCCAGCAGCTGGGACCATTTGAAGACGTGAGAACACACCCACTCTCTCCTCTACCTTGTGACTTTCATGGCCAAGCTCTTTACCAACATTTGTCTTGCCACAATAGCCCTTATCATGCGACATAAGGCCGCATATAGATCAATGCTTGAACACCTAATCATAGTGGATCGTAATTGTAACCCTATCACCCTTATCATCCATAAGTTGTCTTGTAAACTTCAGAGGCTTCCTAGAGTCAACAGTGATGTGTATACGTCCATCCATCTCATTCACCTCATGAACATACCCAAGATGCTTTTCAATGCTCTCCATAGTCTCCTTCGACCAAAACTGGATCGGAATACCAGTTAGCTCCAGCCAAAACGTCATATCCCTCGGGTAATCATCATGCATCACCGGCTCCCACCAGACTAAGACAAACATCCAAAAGTTCTAGTGAAAAGGACCAAATTTCATAACTGAATTCAACTCCTCCTCAGAATCGAAGTTGAAGATAAAACAATTGTTCCCCAAGTTGTTTGCCGTTATCTTCCCCTTGAGCCCCCACTGTTGAGGCATATACACCAGAAGCTTGTCATCATCCTGCTTCCATGGATTAATAACACGACCGATCAGAGTTAAGCCATACTCCTGGATCACTTTTGACGTATCTTGAGGCGGAATCAAAATTGGCTCATCATCATCCTCCCAAGTTGTACTTGTTTCCCTTTCTTCTTGTCCATCGAGAGAGACATAAGGTCTCCTGACCCACGAAAAAACAGAAAGGACAAGGAGCAGAGACACATATGATCCGAAACTAGTCACAGAACCACAAACACAACGAGACTAGCCGAACCACCGGACCAATGAAACAATCCAGAGACCCTGATTACACTTGCCACGGAGAATCGAGACTAGCCAAGCCACCGCACCAATGAAACCCTATAAGTTCAGACTAGTCGAACCTCCAACAACAAAGCAGAGCTGAAACTGAGTCGAGGGTCGAGAGCTTCCCAAAGAAGAAGCTTGCCGTAACACACGCCCACACCTCACACGTACGAGACCTTCAGAATCCGGAGCGTAGACTCTCAGATCGCCGGAAAGCTGTAAATCCCACGTCGCGCCATCACTCCTCCAAGCCGCCGCCAATCGCCTCCTGGAACCCTAATGATTATAGTACCTAATAGTAAGTCTTTTATTAAGAGGTTTACAACATATTTAATATTAATATTTGTATAAAGAATAACATTTTCTCGTAAAGTACAACATATATTTCATAATAATATTAACACTATGTGTAACATTGTTAACGGTTAATAATTGTGTTTAACATTGAACTAGTTATGTATTTTGATGTTATTGTAGCACAACTAATATATTTATATTATATTTTCGTTTAGTTAATTGTTCCATTATATTTATCATTTTAATGTCATATTAATTAGTTCGAAAAGAATTATTTAGTGGTTTTAGAGATATTCCAAAATTAATATAGCCAGGACAAAGCTACAACATAAATCGTAGCAAATAACAGCTACAGATATGACTATAACAGCTACAGATATGGCTATTAAGCCACCAAAAAGCCACAATTATATTTGTGACAATGAGCCACAAAAAAAAAAAAACACGCCTAGAGTCCTAGCTAAAGAGCCACGAAATTGCCACATACATATACGTCACTAATTTAGCAATGAAATATGATGTGGCTAATACGTAGTTTTTTTCTACGGCTAAGTCGTGATTATCCATGAATATTTGGCTACGAAAGATATGAACTCAAATTAGCTACGAAGCTATAGCTACAAACAGGAATTGTTGCTTGTCGTTCCTATAGCCACAAATATCACTTTATAGCAAGGAAATAATCCATAGCTATACAATATTTTTAGTAGTGGAATACACTTCACATTCTTTAACTGCTTGCAGTTATGGAATTTTTAATTAACTTCTCTACCTAACCCACGTGACAACGAGGAAGAAGCCGCTTCTTCTGGATGCTTAACCTCACTTGATTGCTTCACACTCCACATGCAATTTATAGCCTAGAGGCACGATGACATCCTCCGATTGTGTTGGTTGCTAAAACCAAACGACGATAAAAAGACTTAGAGGTTTTGAGAGGAAAAATATTTTATTTCAAAAAAAGACAGGTGGCTTCGTGGATAGCGAGGTCACTGTTACAAAAAGAGTATTGTGTAAGCTACAAAGATCGGATGTCTTTCTCTGTTCTTCTCCTTTTCCTTTTATAGGCGTTCTCCCTTTGATTAGGTCGTTCTTTTCCACCAGTTTCCACATGATATTTTACTAATTTGCCCTTGTCTTGTTGTACTATTCTTGATTTGCTTTATCTGCGGTTGAGCAGGTCTGTCGCCAGAGTACACGTTTGTCGAGAAGTCCAGATTGTCGGATATGGGCTTCTGCCGTCTGTACAGAGGTCAGGAACCCTCCGACGTGCTTTTCTGTATGCTTCCGCCGTATTCCACAGTCTCATTCTTTGTAATCCTCATCGCTTGTCGTGTTCTTATCTTCAGGGAGTGATGTCATTATGTCTCCTTCGTGCGATCTTTTGAGGTTCTCCTTGTCTCGAGGTGGGAACTCTTTCACATGTCTCGCCTCGGATTTCCATCCCGAGGCGTGGACTAAAGTTGGTCCTCGTAAATGGGTTTTGATACTCTGATGGGCCTTCTTCTCTTTTGGATCCTATTTTCTTTCGGCCTTATTCTGGTGAGCCGAGACTGGATCGGAGGGTACAAATCCCTCCTCCAACAGTTAATCCCCCCCTCGGTTTGATTGTTGATACGCGGGGCAATCGAAAAGGCAATGAGCGAGCCTCGGGGACTTGATGGTATCTTTATTGCGGATATGACTTTTGCGTCTAACGCGTGCTTTAGGGTTTTCTTTTTTTTGTCTTGGAAGTCTCATTTTGCCGCCGAAACGTCCTTTCAGTTTTTCTAGGTTGTAATTACTGCTTTCGTCCTCCTATCAAACGGGGACTTGGAGTCGTTTCAGAGTTATCTTTTGGAGAATTACAGGTATCTTCTTCCTTTTCTCTTTGTTCTTTCTCTTGATAGAGATTTTGTTCTTTGTTTCCTATGCTTTCTCTTGGATCTCCGTTCGATTCTGTTGGTTGGTCTCGCCGCTTTGGTATTTCTTTTTTGTTTTCTTCTTTCTGGGAATGGTGATATCTACGCGTGGTGATTCTGCTCCCTCCTATGTTTCCAGTGGTCTCCGGCGCTTGGTGAGGGGACCTCGCCGTGAGCCTTGCCATCGAGACTCCCTTTTTTCTCGTCGTGGGGTTGAAGGTTCCTCCGGCGTTGCGCGTGGTCACGACGTAGCCGTATATCTATCAAGAAGGGACATGGTAGGGTCGTCTCTGGTGACGTCTCAATCTGTCCAGGGTTTGGCTGAATCGTGTGGCTTTTCGATAGAGCTTGCGATTCGCGTTCCCAGGTCTGGCTGTCATCCTGAGGAGTTCTTTTCCGTGTTCGAGGCCTATTTTTCGGACTGTGGACTTTGGTTTCCTTTACCACGTTTCTTGGTGGACCTTTGCGAGCGCCGGCGGATTGCTGTTGCTCAGTTGACTGCAGTCTCGATCCGCTGTGTCCTGTGAGTTTCTAGTAAGGGTGACGTCGGTCAGTGCGAGCTCTGATCTTCCTGGGTTTCTTTCTGTCGATTTTTGACCTGGGATGAGATTGGTTACTGGGGTCGAGAGTGGGTTAGGACAGTGGTGGCATCGTTATTTTTTCGTTGCCCTTAGTGAGGATTCTGTTATGGGGTGGTTTGCTTCCTTTGAGTGGTCGTTCTTCGATATTACTGGTAGAGGTCTTGGTTAGACGTGGGACCGTGTCTTTTTGCGACTTATCCTTTGTTCTAAAATATTGTCCTTGTTTTTTGAAGTTGATCCTCTCTATTTGAGATGTTCTCCTAGTTTTGAAGCTGATCTTGCTCGTCTCCTTCAGATTCCTGATCGTCGGTGGCATTCGATTTTCGACCCCTTTGTGATTAGGCAGCTTCACTCTTCTCCCCTTTCTCCTTGTAAGTTTCGGTGTTTTTCTTCGTTTGTTTGTCGCCGTTGTGTTTGCTTTAATTTTTGTTGGTTCCTACAGGTACCATGAAGATAAATCTCCTTAACGTGCCCAGCTATGCCGAGCAGAAGCGGCAGAGGATCCTTGCCGTGAGGGCGAGGCGTTCTCAAGAGATCGAATCTTCTCAGCAGGCTACGCCTGAGGCTTCCTTGGACCGACTTTCGGTTCCCCCCCCCCTCGGAGGTTGTTCCTAAGGTGAGGCCTGTTGAAGGTATCGAGTCTTCTGGGCCTATTACTGAGGTTCCTGGTGAACCTTCTGTTGTTCTTCCTTCTTCGGGAGCTGGCTTCGAGGCGCGACCTATCGAGGTCGCGGAGGATGCTAGTGCCCCTTCCCAAGAAGTGGCGGGAGTTCCTAACGAGGAGCTTCCACTTGTTGTCGTCGATCCCCCTCAAGGGTTCGATTCTGTTCTGGACTCGGTGGCCAGCTCTGAGCGCGCTGAGAAGAGGTCAAGGGATCGGGAGGACTAGGAGGGTCATCCTGATCCTAAGAGGGCGAGGGCTACTCATGCTTTTTCCTTCCACCACATTGACCACACTCCTCTCGTAACGAATCGGGTGCAGTGTGTGGAGTTGTTCCTTAATTTGAAGCTCAAGCCGCACATGGCTCGTCCGATGTTACCCGAGGATGGGAAGAATTACGAGAGTCTGTCTGCTGATGACGTGGCGGTAATACTCCTTCCTTCTGAAATATATAATATCTTATGTATTTCTCTTTTTTTGTGAGACGTGTTCTTTTTCTTGCAGTTTGCCGCGAGCATCAACAACGAAATCTCGTTCCTCCGCTCGAGGCTAGAGAGAGAGGGCCAAAGGGCGGATGTGACTAATCTTGTGGTCGTCGGCCTCAACAAAGAGAGTGTCGCGCTGAAGGAATCCCTCGCCCGATCCGAGGCCAAGCTGGATGGGCATCGGGTATATTTTGAACTCACCGTTCTGTCGTATCAACGGGCCTCTGATGTGAGTTTGTATCGTCAACAGAGGGTCGAGGCCGAGGTGACGCGTCTTGCTGAAGAGAACAAGGCGCTTTAGTAGAAGCTCGAGGGGCTCGGGGCTCGATCAGGGGCCCTGGAGAAGGAGATCTCAAGCTTGAGGATGCAGCGGGACGAGGCTCGGGAGAAGCTGAGCTCCGAGAAGGACCGTCTTCGGAAGTCGAGGACGGAGTGGGCTACCCGCGAGAAGAACGCGGCTGAAGCAAAGCAGAAGGCGCTATTTCAAGCTCGTCTCGACAAATTCCATCTTCGAGAGTAGCAGGAAGAAGAGCGGGACTCTCTCGTGGCCTCGTATCTTCAAGCCAAGGGCGCATATGAATATTTGCGCACAAGGCAGAGATTGAGGGACGGCATTCCTTCAAACTTTATTGAGGATACGAAGAAATACTTCGAGGAGGAGGATAGGAAGGTGAGAGCCCTTGCTCCGATAGCCACACTCTCTGTAGAAGATTGGGTAGCCCCCTCGTTGCCCGGCCGTCGTGCTTCTACCACTACGGTTAATATGTCCGAACCCGTTCATGAAGACGTGTCTGCTTGTCAGACGGGGACTTGATGTCATCTCGACTAGTGACATCAAGGGATTGCTCGATCAATTGAGCAAAACTCGCACTGACCATCCCCGTCACAAGCGTCGCAATTCCCTCCCCTCTCGAGGTTTTTGTCTTGATTTCTCGGCAGGGGTGGGTTTTTTTTATTTCTTCTTTTTTTGTTTCTTGTTGTAGTTTTATTTTTTTCTTTCCTTGTTCGGCTCTTAGTCTAGATTTAGCAGCGAAGGCAGATTTGTTGCCTCGTTAGCTTTGCGTAGATTTTGTTTAGATTTCTCGACGAGGACGGTTTTGTCGCCTCGTTTAGCTTTATGTAGCTAGTTGTTTAGATTTCTCGATGAGGACAATTTTGTCGCCTCGTTGAAGTTTGTGTAGCTATTTGTTTAGATTTCTCGACGAGGGCAGTTTTATGCCTTGTGAATGAAATTTTATTTTCAATATTTCGTTTTGTTCATTATGTTGAGCTTTCATTACAAAGAGTTCGAATGTGCAGGGCTATCCGGCTTAGTTGAGGATTTGATTTGGCCACTATACCCGATGCGAGGCGGGGTCGACTTATTTCGAGGTGCAAAATAGATTTCTATGGGTGATCAGTCCACATGTTTGTTCGAACGTTAGTTTCGTGGGTTCGATTGGGGCACGGGACTCTTCGGGAGTCCAAAAGATTTCACGGGTCGTCCCGTTTTGCGGTTATTCATTTAATTGGTGCATTCTTTTTTTGCGAGGTGACTTGCTGATGCGTGTGTCATTGTTCGAAAAGATAAGTAATATCAATAGATAGGTAGTTGTGCCTTGTAAAAGGCTGCCTACGTACCCCTAGGGGATCCAGCCAATCGTAGTTCTGATTACAAATGAAAGGATAATACAAACTTAAGGCTTGAAGGTAGCCTTCTTCGCTTGCTTCGATCAGAGAGTGTATCAGTTGTTTGTTGTGTCAGGTACTTCTCTCGGGTTCCTTGCTGTTTCCGTTAGTTCATCGTCGTCATTGTTGTCTTCGTTCACTAGGGGGTTGTGTAACTTGAGTTCGACAATGAAAAGGGCTCGTGCCATTCCCTGGTCACCTCGTACCATTTGTATGCCTGATGGCGTTGGAAATTTTAAGTACTGGTGGTACGTAGAAGGGATTGCTTCCATTGCGTGGAGCCATGGGGTTCCGAGGATGGCGTTGTAAATGGCTGGTCGATCGATGATAATGAACTTGACCAACTTGGTAACGCCAGCGAGGTGCACTGGGAGCCTGACTTATCCGATTGTTGTTGTGGTTTCGCCGTTAAATCCTGTTAGCGGTTTGGAGGAGGGTTTGATGTCGCAGTCCTTCGGTTCCATCCTTTGAAGGGTTTCCTTGAAGATTAGTTCGACCGAACTCCCTGTGTCAATGAGGACACGGGTTACTTCACAATCCGCCATCATGACCTCGATTACGAGAGGGTCGTTGTGGGGTTGGTCGAGTCTTGCGACGTCCTCATTATTGAAGGATATGTCCTGCCCTATGGTCTTGGCGGGGTCGATCAGCTGCCCCCATTGGATTGCGGCTACTACGAGGCGTTTATACTTCTTAATGGATCGGACGGAGTCGTTGCACGACATTAGGACGCCCATAATCATATTGATGCGACGTCGGGTGGTTGGTGGGGGTCCGCGGGTGGTCTCGCGTTCCTGGTTGTACCTCTGGTTCTCTGGGTCGTCGTTACGACGTGGGCCTGGTAGTTGTTCCTGCTGGGGTTCATTGCGGTTGGCCTCGTTCGGGCACTTGTATATGTTTTTTTTGCGGTCAACAGATGTCGCGTTCCTAGGGCGCACTTCGATTTCGCCGTTCTGATATTTCGTGAGCAGGATGTCATTCAGATGTCGACATTCTTCCGTCGAGTGTCCGTACCTGTTGTGGAACTCGTAGTATTGGGAGTGATCCTGATCGTTCGCTTTTGGGTTCTTGGTTCCGGGTGATTTAGTGGGTTGGTTGTCACTAGCTGCCTACACCATTGCTTTCTTATCCTTCAAGTAGTCCTTGTCGAGATGCTGACGAGGCTCCACGTACTCTTCCTTCGACTTTTCCTTGGCTACAACTCCCTTTGCTCCGAGGTATTTTTTCTTCATCATTGCTTTTTCTTCCTCGACCTCAATGAATAGCGTCACTCGGTGGAGTGCCTCCTCTAGTGTTTGGGGCTTATTGATCTTCATGTCTTCCTTAAAGGTAGACTCGTACCATAGCGTGTTGCGGAGGGCGGGGAGTTCGGCTTCGTCTGTTACGGTCACCCTCGAGGCAACTTCTTTAAACCGTTTGATGAAGTCTCGCAAGGTTTTTGTGGGTCCTAAGGCCAGAGCCCACAGATCAGCGGTCAAGGACCCTTGCCGGATGAACATAGAGTAATATTTTAGGAAGGTCGTTGAAAGTTGTCGATAGAGTTTCCTTTAAGCCGACAGAACCGCGTCAAGGCCTCGTCCTCCATGTTTTCAGCGAAGAGCTAACAGTATCCCGCGTCGCGCCCTTCGGGGGAGAAGCGCGCTCGTGCCATTGCTATTGTGAAGGCCGTTAAGTGCTTACTCGGATCTGTGGTCGCTCCGTATTTAGGGATCCTTATTTTCCCAGGCTCCGGGACGTGGAAACGAGTGATTCGTTTGGTGAAGGGCACGTTTTGGGCTTCTCATAAGGCGCGATCGATTTCTGGGGCGGAGCTTACCGCCTGGTGGACATTCGAGTTGATATCATGCAGTTTTTGTTTCATGAGTTCCAACTCGTTGTCTTTGTCCACGAAAGGGTTTTGCGGCCGCGCGTCGTGCTGAGGCAGACGGCTTGGCGACGGGTTAGCTGGTGATTCTTGGGGGCTTTCTTCGAAAAGGTTTCTCTGGTGTTTGTTGATGAATCCTTGGGTTGTTTCTCGTGATGCAGAAGGTCCGGGTCTCATCAAAGCTTGGCGGTAGAATGTAGGTGAGGCGGTTATAGCATCGAACATGGCGTCAGTTGTTTTAGCCAACTCGTCAATTTTTTTGAGTATCGTGTCCTAGATCTGGGGAACGTTGTTAAGACTTGGAGGGGGTTGCTCGTCTCTGATCTGCGGTTGGCTCCTCACTTCAATGATGCTGGATTATGGGGTTCTGTCCATCTGGGTTTGGGCGTCGCGGTTCAGGTCTCTTATGGGACGGTTTTCTGCGGCTTTTCTTTTCGATTGGGTCGGCGTAGCTTCAGTTGTCGAGCTTTGGGGCACTTGAGCCAGGGGGTTTGTTACTTCCGCCGTTCCCTGGGGCGTCGGATTTGCTGCCGCGGACGGCGTTTTGGTTGTCTCTGTTCCTTTTGCTGCTTGGTCTTCCATTGTTTCAGTTGCTTTTTCTTCAATCGTCCCCACAGACGGTGTCAAATGGTTGTTGCTAAAACCAAACTACGATGAAAAGACTTAGAGGTTTTGAGGGAAAACGTATTTTATTTCAAGAGAAGAGAGGTTACCTCGTGGATAGCGAGGTCACCGTTACAAGAAGAGTATTGTGTTAGCTAAAAAGATCGGATGCCTTTCTCTGTTTTCCTCTTTCTACTTTTATAGGCGTTCTACCCTTGATTAGATCGTTCTTTCCCGCCAGTTTTCACATGATCTTTTACTAATTTTCCCTTGTCCTGTTGTACTATTCCTGATTTGCTTTATCTGCGGTCGAGCAGGTCTGTCGTCAGAGTGCACGTTTGTCGAGAAGTCTAGATTGTCGGGTATGAGCTTCTGCCGTCTATATAGAGGTCAGGAACCCTCCGACGTGCTTTTCTGTATGCTTCCGCCGTATTCCACAGTCTCATTCCTTGTAATTCTCGTCGCTTGTCGCATTCTTATCTTCAGGGAGTGATGTCATTATGTCTCCTTCGTACGATCCTTCGAGGTTCCCCTTGTCTCGAGGTGGGAACTCTTTCACATGTCTCACCTCGGATTTTCATCCCGAGGCGTGGACTAAAGTTGGTCTTCGTAAATGGGCTTTGATACTCTGATGGGCCTTCTTCTCTTTTGGATCCTATTTTCTTTCGGTCTTATTCTGGTGAGTCGAGGCTGGATCGGAGGATGCGAATCCCTCCTCCAACAAGTTGGACACTTTGAATTTGCTTTAGTTTCCACCACCATTGCATTCGGTGGAGTGCTCCTATGTGCCGATGTGGGTGGATGAACAATCGGTTTTATGTGGAACTTTAAATTCGAGGGAAATTAAAACTCTAGTTCTTTATGTGGAACCACTATATAGCGATAGTTGGATTAGATAATTTGATAAAGATTAGGTCGATTTGATGAATAAATATGAGGTAGGTATTCGATAGTTCGATATTTGTACTTAGAGAATCTTGTTCATCCTCCCTCTACACATGTCAATGTCCCTCTCAAGACACATTCATTATGTGTCTATCTCTCTCCAAAACACATGGGCAAAATCGTCGAATATTGTTTTTCTAACATACTTTCCCAAATAAAATTTGAAGTTACATATTTTCTTAATTTACAACTTACAACCTACCCACCAAACAAAATTCTCTTCTATTAACGCATTTACTTTTAGTTTAAACAATGTATGAATTCATATTGTATTAAATAATAATAATAAATTCAATGACAAAATGCAATGAACACTAACATACTATTAAAACCTGTTTTCTGTTTGAAGCATCGAACTAATTTTATTGATCGAACTGTAGTTCTTCAACTTATAAAATAGGAAGATTGGAATCTTAGGTGCAGTGTACTAAAGCTTTTGTATTATGTGCAACATGATCGACGATGCAAAACTTTCTTAAAAAAGATATAAAATCAGACATAAATATATAAAATGCATCTCTTTAAGCAAATACGCTTGGGATGGGAACTTAAATTTATTCCTGGGGCTAACCTGTCTTTAAGCAAAGAATGCTTCGAACAGAGGGACAACAAAACTCCAAATAAAGATCGAATAGGCAATAAAGATATGTCAATAAATAGAAGAATTAACAAAAGGAAAAACATGCTTCCATATTAAGAAACAAACACATGGAAAGTAGTAGTATTAAGCTATATGTGTTTTCTTTTAAATTTAAACTAGAGTTTAACTCGCACAATCGCGCAGATAATTTTTTAATTTTTATGTATTCAATGTTAAGATAATACTCATGTCCGAAATATCGTGAAACAAAATCCGTTGGAGTATTTTTTTAAAAATATCAAATGACTAAACTTAAGTTTTTATAGTTTATATATATATATA
>OVAN01014378.1:0-12085 GCA_900406275.1 Anastatica hierochuntica | reverse complement strand
TCGGGCGAGAAATGCATACAAGTGTAGATCTTAGTTAGCTACTCTAAAACCGAGCATTACGCACTCTAAATCCTTAGGAAACTTAAGATTAGTTATCCCTAACACCATATCAGAACCTAATCTAAGTTGATCTTAACATCCTAGATTCCATCAAAAAGACTCCTCACACGGCATAAAGGAGAAAAAGAAAAGAGATGAAGAGAAAGAGATAGATTTCTTAGATAAAGATAGATGTTTGATCCAAGATCCAAAATTAGAAATAATTTTATTTGTTTTTAACTAACTTTTTGTTAATTTGTGAAATTTAATTTTATAATCTTTTCATAAAAATTTAATACTTTTATTAATTTTCTTATTTTATTAATCTTAATATGTCTTATTATATTATGTCCATTTTAACTATTTACTATATTATTTTATTTATTATAAAAATTTCATTTTTAATTTTAATTTTTCGTTTTTAGTAGTTTAAAACCATTTTTGATTGTTATTAAAATTTTTATTTTGATTTTATATAAGTTTTTTTATTTTTAGTTTATATTTTTAAAATTACGTTTTATTATTTATAGTTTTTATATTCATATTCTTAACTTAAATTTTCAAAAAAATTTTAATTATACAAAATTTTATTTTATTATAATATATTTAGTTTTTATTTTTCTTTTATTAGTTACAAATAAATTTAAATTTTTATTAAAAACGTTATTTTAATTTAAAATTACATAATGTTCATTTCTATAATTTTTTATTTAAATTTTATTTTTATAAATTTTAGTTATTTGATTTTTAATTTTGTTTTATATTTTCTAGTTTCAGGTTTTTTAATTTTTTCGTTTTTTATTTAAAATATATGTATGATTTTTCTATTTTTTTCCTTTTTTCCTTTTTTCAATTTGTGTGAAAAAGTAAAATATAATGATATTTTCGAAATTATGATGAAGATTTAGGTTTAATGGTAAATTGTCAAAAGATTAGAGTTTGTTTAGTAAAGGACTGTTAATCTAGTAATTTTTATGTTTTTGAGAGTTAATTTAGGTAATTTTTCTATTCTTGCAATTAAAATTGTTTTACACCAATTTATTATTGTCTTTAAAATGTATTTTGTAACCATTTAGACATTTTTGAGACACATTTCGTATTTTACATTTTAAAGTTTAGATTTGCATTTTACATACATTTGCACGTCTTTTTTTTTTAAAGGTATTTTAGAGTACAATTGAGCTTAATGAAGTCCTAAGAGATGCAAAACGGAATGAAACTTGAAGTTGGATGCAAATGGAATTCTTTTGGAAGTAAAGAAGAAAAGAATTCTTTTAAATCAATTATGATCGATCATGCAAAGATGATATTAAAAATGCTAGAAGATGAAGATTGTCGGTTGTTGGGAAAGAGGCCAAACCAACGGCCAAGAGGCTACGAAGATTCCACCCAATGTTCTAATTGTGACACCATAACAATTTTATAATACCCCTTCTAATCCAAAACCTCATAACTTTCTCTTCTCTCTATTGTTCAGTGAGATTTTTTTCATTTAGTTCTTGATTGAAATTTTTTAAGACAAGGGACTTTCTTTATGGATTTTTTTGAATTTAAATTGTTATGTTTTCTTTTTCATCTCATGTCTTTTCTCTTTTTATGATTTGCACTACAAGAAAAAATTCGATTTGCGAGAAAAATTTGCGAGGAAAACAGATCGTCGCAAATTTGCGACGAAGTTGGGAGGAATCTGCTTGGAAAAATTGTTTCCTCGCAAATTTGCGAGAAAAATAATTTCTCCCAAATTCGTCGCAAATCAGCGTGCAATTTTCGAGGAACCAATTTGCGTTGAAATTGCTTGGAAAAAGAGGTCAATCGCAACATAGTCGCAGTATATGCGACAAAAATATTTTCTCGCATTTTCATCATAAATCTGCGACGATTTTTCGAGGAAACAATGTCTAACTGCATTTTCCTCGCAGAAGGATTTGCGAGGAAATCTCTTAGGTGAACACGTTCTCCAGATGTGTAACCACTATTTGCGAGGATTTATTTCCTCGCAAAAAATAGCTATAAATACAACTCCACCCTCTTCGATTCATTCACAACATCTCAAAACAAAAAATACATAACATAAAAAGTTAGTCTAAACAGAAAACGAAAAAAATATCGGGTTCGGAGCATGAAAATTTCGCTTTACAAGGGTAGATGTATAAGCATAGAGATCCAAATACCGGAGAAGTTACAAAAGAGTACCGGGATGGCTTGCACGGGTTCATCTACCAGGCGACGAACGACTCCCTTGCGCAAGAGCACGGTAAAATATTATGCCCTTGTATTAAATGTGGAAATGAGAAGTATATCTCAATTGACAACGTGAAGAAACATTTATATAATAGAGGGTTCACCCCCAAATTACTATCTATGGATTTCCCATGGAGAAAATTGTAATGTTGAAGAAGGTAACAACTCTAGTCGTGGGAACCAAAATAGAGGAACTAGTCATCATCATCATGAAACGGAAAATAGGTTTCATGATATGATTACAGATGTATTTCATGAAACATTATATGCATTTGATGAAATTGCTACATTTGTTGATGTTCCATATTATGAGGAACCGAACATAGATGAAAATTTTTTTTTGATATGTTAGACGCTGCTAATCAACCTATCTACGATGGATGTAGACAAGGTCAGTCTAAATTATCATTGGCATCTAGGATGATGACAGTTAAAAGTGATTACAACTTACCTGAGAATTGCATGGATGCATGGGCTGATTTAATAAAAGAGTATTTTCCTGCGGATAATAATTCTTCTGAGTTTTATTATGCAATTCAGAAATTGGTTTCCAGTCTTGGTTTACCATCGCAAATGATTGATGTATGCATCGACAACTACATGATATTTTGGAAAGATGATGAAAAGTTGCAGGAGTGTCGCTTTTGCGGTAAACCGAGATATCAACCTACAACTGGATGTACACACATACCATTTCAGAGGATGTGGTACTTGCCAATCACCAATAGGCTCAATCGTCTATATCTTTCGGAAAAGACAACGGGTGCCATGAGATGGCATGCACAACATACATCTGCGGAGGGAGAGATTACACGTCTGTCAGACGCGAAAACATGGAAACACTTTCAAACGATATACCATGATTTTGCTAACGGGTGCAGAAATGTCTATCTTGGTTTGTGCATAGATGAGTTCAGTCCATTCAGAATGTCTGGAAGAAACTACTCCTTGTGGCCTGTCATCTTGACATCGTACAATCTCCCACCCGAGATGTGCATGCATAGGGAGTTTTTGTTTCTTACCATTTTAGTTCCCGGTCCAAAGCACCCTAAGAAATCTTGAGACGTATTTATCCAACCTGTGATCTAGGAGTTGCAGCACTTGTGGAATTCAGGTGTTCATACGTTTGACCAATCAAAACAGAAGAACTTTAAGATGCGTGCAACACTTATATGGACAATCAACGACTTTCCCGCATACAGAGTGCTATCTGGATGTACAACCCATGGAAGGTTATCATGTCCATACTGTGCACATCAATCTGAAGCATTTCAACTTAAGCAAGGATGTAAACCTTGCTGGTTTGATTATCATCGTCAATTTCTACAGATGTCCCATCCTTACAGGAGGAATAGGAAATTGTTAAGGAAGAACAAAGTTGCGAAGCTTCCTCTCCCGATGTTTATGACTGGTGATGTTGTGTTGGAGCAAATTGAGTATTACGATGCTCTAGAAACCGTGAAGTGTGGTGGAAATTGACATACCAGATCGAACATGCCTAATGGATAACTGGAAAGTCACAATTGACATAAAAAGAGCATCTTATGGGATCTCCCATACTGGAAAGATCAATTGGTTCGGTACAATCTTGATGTGATGCACATTGAGAAAAAGATTTTCGTAATATCATGCATACCCTTCTCAATGTGCAAGGTAAGACGAAAGAAAATGTCAAAACTAGGCGTGATTTGGTTGACATTTTTGCAAGGAGCGAGTTGCATATTACAAGAGATGAGAAATTACCAGTTCCCGCCTTCCGATTAACACCAGAAGCGAAGAGAGCATTTTTTGATTAGGCAGAATCATCCTTAAAGTTTCCAGATGGGTATGTATCTAATTTTTGAAGGTGCGTTGAGCAGGGACAAAAACTTTCGGGCATGAAAAGTCACGGTTGCCATGTATTTATGCAGCGACTCCTACCTTTTTCTCTACGCGAGTCACTTCCGCAACATGTGCACGAAGCAATAGCAGGTATTAAATGTAACTCCATTCTTCAGTCAATTAATATATATATGCATGAAAATATAAGTTAATTAACAACTATAAATATTTTTTCGCGATTTATGTGAGCGGACATTGACTGAGGAGGGATTGCGAAGAGGGAGAGTAATATTCTTGTTCTGCATTGCAACATGGAAAAGATANATTTCCCCCCCCCCCCCCTCATTCTTCGATGTTATGGAGCATCTACCAACTCACCTTCCGCATGAAGCGTCTCTAGCCGGTCCGGTATATTTCAGATAGAAGTACCCTTTTGAGCGATATATGAAATACTGGAAAGGAAAAGCAAAAAACCTAGCTCGAATCGAGGGATCGATCGTCGCTGGAAGCTTAAATGAGGAAACTTCTCACTTTACTCAGTATTACTTCCCACCGACGGTACAAACAAAGAAAAACATACCTCTGCGATACGACGATGGTGGCGTGGCGCCTACATATAATGTACCCAGATGTGCCTGACATCTTCTGCCAAATTGGACGATTTGCAGGGAAGTTGAAGGAGGAATGGTGGGAATATGTTGCATATAATCACAGTGCACATACTTATATTTTACGAAATTGTGAGTTCATGCAACCGCTCGAGAGGTACTAATATCGTTATTTACATTTGATAATAAAAAGGTATTTTAATGTTAATTAAATATACTAAAAACAAATTTATTGCATCTTATTTGACTCACAAATAAGGGATTCTTATCCCAATTTACTGGACAAGGAGTACGAGAAATACAAAGACAGAGATTTCACAAAGTGGCTTCAATTCTATGTACGTGTATACCCCATTTCATTTTTTATGAAATTGATTTATAAATTCGTTCAATATTCGTACATGTCACTCTCATTTCAAGTCAACAATGGATATAGTGATGTTCCTTTCCCCCCTTTGGTTCCATGAACTCGTACAAGGTCCAATTGCACAGATTGTCACTGCACCGATGTACTTCACCCGCGGGTATATATTTCAAACCTATCAAGACGGTTCACGTAGGTCATCTGCAAAGTACGACATATATGTACGGGGGAATCGAACTTCTACGGCGTGATTAATCAGATTTTACAAGTCAGTTACCCCGGAGTGGTGAATTTGTGATGTGTGTTGTTCAAGTGCCACTGGTATGACCCAGTTCTCGGTCGAGGAGTTCAAATGGACAATTTGGGGGTTAAAGACGTCAACGCTAACAGACAGTATAAAAAATTTGAATCGTTTGTTCTAGCTTCACAAGCAGAGCAAGTGACACTCATTCCATACTCATGATTAATAGAATGACGGGAGCAACGGCTTACTGTGATCCATGTGAGTCCAAGGGGTCGTATAATCGGAGCTGATGATGACATTGTATTACAAGAAGATAGGACAGGAGAAGACACGACTATTCCGATCGAATCCATCGAGGATGTCATACATGTTGACCCAACATCGTATGATTTTTAGGATGTACATTCAAGCGACAACGAAGACATGTGTGATTCGGATGAGGATACTGATAACGACGAACAGACGAAGAAAACGATTCCACTTATGTATCTGACCATAATGAAACTGATGATTAGTGATGTTAACTATTACGTTTGTATAAGTAGTAAATGATAATTGGAAATGTTTATGGAAAGTTAAATGCATGTTGACTAAAATTTGGTAAGCGGAATGTCTTTCAAGATGAAAATTATTTATTAGAACTAGAATTTCAAAGGACATATTTTTCATAAGACTTTGTAAGAAGTAGGTAGAATTGGATATATAACCTATATTGCGAGGATTTTCAGACGAATACTCGCCGTTTTCTCACAAAATTGCGAGGAATTTGTGAGGCATTCTCGCAAATTCCTCGCAAATCATTACCCTAAACTCTAAACCCTAAACCCTAAACCCTAAACCATTAAAAGTAATACGAATAACAATTTTAACTAAAAATACCTTTTGATTAGTATGATAATTAGTTGAAATGCATAGATTTAAAAATAATCGTTAGCGAAATTTAACAAAAACGATAGTTTATAGTTTAATGTATACATATAAACACCTACTTACTTTATTTAAACTTCTGATGAACTTTTTTTGTTATTTGAACTTAAGACATTCAATAATTATCGTAATACCTATTTGACTATATCGCACTTCGAAAAACTCTGAAACCATAAACGCTAAACTAGTGACTAATGATCTGTATTGAATTTCCTCGCAGATTCCTTGCAATATTTGGCGGTTTGTCATAAATTTTGGGCGGTTCCTCGCAATTTTTGGCGCCAAGGAAAAAAGCGGGAATCCTAAATTTTGCGAGGAAATTGCGAGGAAACAAAATCCACTATATATGGGACCTCTCCTTCTCATTTCTCAATCACTTAAAACACAGTCTTTCTCTAAAACACAATCTCTCTCTAAAAAACTCCTAAAACCTCCAAACCAACCTTTTGGGCTTTGAATATTTAAGTTTTTAAAGTTATACGTTAAAAATAGATTAGTAGATGTTAGAATTTATCAAATTTATGGTTTGAAAAAAAATATGGTTAGGTTGTTTAGATAGAATTTAATAACTGCTTTATAAAAAGTTTGATCGTACAAGATCTTAAATTAGTATAAAAATATATGTAAATAACTCATATGAATTAGTATTTAATATTATATTAACATTAGTAAATAATACACAATTTTCTTAAATATTAAACTTAAAATGTGACTATTGGTACAAATTTTTCATTTCTATACACGAGGTGTCAGGTGATAATTGGTGATAAAAAAGGCGATTAAATATAGCTTCTTCTCCGCCCACGATTTGCTTTTCTGATCGACGTTCTGCTTCTCCGATTGATCCTCTCCGCGAATGGCGGTTGTGATTGTTTTTACTTGTCGTGTCTACGGTTTCTTCATGCGGTCCAACCCACGATTTGACCAGTTACGCACATTTTCTTTGATTAACCGTTGAGAAGAAGACAGAAGGCATAACCGCTTAACCCTCTATAAATTCAGACGGTGGTTCAAACAGTTTATGGTTTCAGTTCCTTCTTCTTCTTCCTTCTGCTTCTCTATCTACCAATTTTTCTGTCCTAAATCTATGGCTAACAATTTCCGCTAAAACCTTGACCGATTGGACTTGGGGATCAATAATGATCTGGTGATGTTGCCGACTGCAGCGGTGTTACAAGCTGCCGGAGAGAACCGCTTCATGGTTATCGGATGCACTTTGATGCCTCGCCGCCAAAACATTTCGTCACTCATCATCCACTTGCCTCGCATCTGGGGCCTTGACGATATCGTTTACGGAAGGATCCTCGACGGCAGACGCTTTCTGTTTGTTTTTCCATCAAAAGAATCAATGAATGCCGTCTTGAACCATGGTCCATATTCATACGTTGATCGTATGATCATCATGGAGAGATGGTACCCGCTGCTTAACGCATTGGAGCTCAACTTCATCCCTTTCAAGATCCGAATATGCGGATCCCCTTTCAATTCCTAAACCGTGAAGTGATTGCACCCATTGGCTGTGCAGTAGGATAACTTCTTCAGATCGATTATGATCCGATAATGGTGGTGCGAGTGGAATTTGTTCGTGTTTTGTTGATTGGGACGTGTGACAGCCGCTACGATTCTGGAGACAGTTCCAGTTCTTGCCGGGAGTCAATACGCTGCTATACTTGAGCTACGAACGTCTGTGTGGTGTGTGCACCACTTGTGGAATGCTAACACACGACTCTAGTGTTATGAGCGATTTAACTTGATGCCAAACGGGGATCATGAACCTGATGCTCGTTATATGGATGACTATGATCAGCACCACATGGAGCAAGAGAATGGTGAGATGTGTGTTCCTTTGATTAACCAATTGTTGAATGCAGGACCGAAAACAGTGTCTCGACTAGCGAAAGGGTTTCACTTTGGAAACCTCTGTGTTAAAGCTCTACTCCTTGATGTCATGCTGCTGGCTCTTATGCTACTTGAGCCTGCCGTGGTGTCTCCTTTCCAAGAAGTTATATCACAGCTATCAAGTGCCATGGTGGTTGTTACTGAGCGGACCGAGGAAATGGATGTGGAATGATGGATGCTAGCGTGAATCGTAAGCGTAAGCTTGAGTTTGGTGAGTCATCGGAGGGTCAAAGATGTCAAAGGGTGTTTGAAAAGGGAGAAGGAAGTGGTATTACACATGATGACGATAATATCGGAGGTGCGGTGGGCCTGAATCCACCACCACCACAATGAGTACAACCGTTTGGAACTGTCAAGGCCTTGACATAGACTTGACAGTTTGATGCCTCAACGAGATAAGAAAGAAATATCTATTAGACGTTATATGCCTACTCGAAATGAAGCAAAACGATAATTATATTCGGGATCTATGTGTTGATATCGGGTATGATTATTATTTTGCAGTACCGCCACAAGGGCTTAGTGGTGGTATCGCGTTGTTCTGGAAGAAGTCCGTTGTTGTTGTTGTTTCTTCATTTTTAGCAAATTTGATTCATTGCAATGTAACTTTTAAAGCAACTACTTTCGATTTGTCTTTCGTGTACGAACATCCAGAATCACAACTAAGACATCACTTTTGGGAAAACTAGAACGAATTTCGACATCTAGAAATGGACCTTGGCTAATCACCGGAGACATTAATGAGATAGCAAGTAATGAAGAAAAGAAAGGCGGGCACTTAAGGGCAGAGTACTATGAGGGGTGGCCATTATCATACAAACACTTGTTTAATACTGAAAAAGATTTACCAATGAAGATGGCAGACTTCCGCCCGATTTCATTGTGCAATATCAGCTGCCAGATCATTTTAAAAATCTTAGTAGGCCGACTCAAGGAACATTTACCCAATATCATTTCTCCGAACCAAGTAGCTTTCATCCCAGGAAGGAATATCTTAGACAATGTCATTATTATCCATGAAGTTCTTCACACTTTAAAGTCTCGGAAACGATGGTCAAAATCTTATATGGCCTTAACGACAGATATAACTAAAGCTTATGATCGCCTCGAGTGGTCCTTCTTGAGACGAACAATGACTGCAATGGGTTTCTCTCCCATTTGGATAAACTGGATTATGGCATGTGCGGAATCAGTATCTTTTTCGGTGCTGGTTAACGGAAATCCCAGAGGTACAATTGCACCAAGACGTGATATAAGACAAGGTGATCCGCTCTCCCCTTATCTTTTCATCCTATGTTGTAAAGTTCTCACCCATATGTTAGAATCTATGGTTTTAATAAAGAAGATTAAGGGTATCAAACTAAGTTCCACAGGACCAACATTTCACAACTCATGTTCGCAGATGATGCTCTATTATTTTGTCATGTTCACCCTCGTTCTTGTAAGGCGATAATCGAAACGCTAAATTTATATGAAGAAATCTCAGAACAAGTAGTCAACTTGAATAAATCCGCAATTACATTTGGAGCCAGGGTCTCCGATAGTGTCAAAACGAGACTTTGTCACATTCTGAACATCCATAATGATGGTGGTAATGGGAAGTATCTCGGTCTACCGGAACAAGTAGGACAAAAAAGAAAGACATTTTCAAATTTATTGTCGAGAAGGTACAAAAAAGAACAAGCAACTGGACAAATAAATTTCTTTCTGATGCTCGGAAAGATATAATAGTTTAAACTATGGAGTTAGCCCTCCCAGTATACACAATGAATTGTTTTAAACTTCGAAAGGAATCTGTGAAGAGATTGAGGTGTCATTAGCTGCGTATTGGTTGAGCAAAGGAATAGATCAACATGGTATGCATTGGTTTGCTTGGAACCGGATAAGTGCTTCAAAAAGGGATGAAGGCTTGAGATTCCGAAACATTGAAAATTTCAATAATGCTCTCCTTGGGAAACAAGTTTGGCGACTACTTCACAACACAAATTCACTTGCCGCTCGTGTGATTAGAGGAAGATATTACCTAGAGGGGTTCATCATGGAAGCCCAACTCGGAAATAAACCGTCTTTCATATGGAGATCACTACTTGAAAGTCGTAATCTAGTTAAGCGAGGTATGTATGGGGTCATCGGTAATGCTCAAAACACTAAAATATGGGAGGACAATTGGATAACTGATTCCCCACCACGACCACCACAGAGAATATATGGGCCTCTTGCTAAGGATACTTGGGTCGCTGATCTGATTTCCCACACTAATTCAGGATGGGCACAAAGTAAGCGAGACGCGAACATTATCCCTGAGGATGTGGGAATTATCCAGAGATTAAAACTACGCAGGTTTTCAAAGTTGGATTTTTTTGGGGTGGTTCTATAATCTACAAGGCATCTATACTATCAAATCGACGTTTCGTTTAGCTGAGCAACTAAATATCCACAATATACCCCTATCCCTAGAAGAGCTGAACTTAAAAATTCTCTATGGAAGGTCACTATAGCCCCAAAGCTTAATCATTTCATTTAGCGAGCACTTTCATTTGCTTTATCTATGGGTACAATTTTGAGAAAAAGACACATTTGAATGGATGTTGTTTGTAAACGATGTTACCAAGGAGAAGAAAATCCGAATCACCTCTTCTTTACTTGCAACTATTCGACCGCTATATGGAGGGGACTTATTTCTATTGACTCGATTCTCCTCAACCACAATGCCTCCTTTGAAACTAAAGTGGAATGCATCATTCAAAATGTCCAGAATCCAATATTCCCAATAGTTGCTCGACAAGCTCTTTTTTGGGTGCTATGGAGAATTTGGAAAAGTCAGAATTTGTTGGTTTTCAGAAAAATCCTAGTCACTGGAGAAAAGATCTGAGACTTATTATCCAAGACACAGACGAATTCCTACATGCAAATGACACCGTCCCTACTCCCACAAGAGGGGCCCGATCTCCGTCTCAATGGATCAAACTCCCTTTGGGTGTAATTAAATGTAATATTGATGCTAGTTTTAGGGGATCTCATCCTTCCCATGGTGGATGGGTATGTCGGGATGATCATGGAGCTTAGTTAGAATCAGGCCATGCTATTGATAAAATATGTGGAGATGTAATTGAAGCGGAGCTACAAGCTCTATTAATCTCGATTCAACACACGCGGATCAATGGTTATCGACGAGCTATCTTTAAAAGTGATTGTATATACATTCTTAAGTCCATCAATGGGGAAGACAGGAGCTTACGACATCATTATTTGATTTGTGATATTCAGGGATGGTTATCCCATTTTTAACAGATGGAACTATTATGGGTTTCTTCGGGACTCAAATCATATTGTGGATTGTCTATCAAAAATGAACTTCCCAGCTTGGACTATTTTTGAATCGTTCTCCCTTGTACCCCATTGTATTACAACTCTTTTACTGGGTGACTGTTGCGCGGTTGTTTAAAGGAAACAAAAGGCAAGGAAGTTTTAAAATTTATAAAAGCCCGTTTTCTAACAATCACAAAATCCGTAAGTGCACAGATATGTCATTATAGTACTTTGGAGTCGAACCACAAGGAGAAAACCTTAGCTAGATAGATATAAGCATTGGGAATACACATTCAAGCCTAATTTAAGCAAATAAGAAAGGTTGGGTTTTGTTTTGATTTTTTTAGTAATCTAGAAATANATAAACTTAGATAAAGGAAGCAAACATAAACTTAAAAGATGTTAACTTGAAATAAACTATAAACTAAGATGATGGACCGAGGGATGTTATAATCGATCCACATAGAAAGATTGTGATAAAGGTGTTAGATTAAGCTATTGAGCACAAATCCTTGACCAAATGCAAAACTAGCCTAATCCACTCTCATGGCAAGAGGCCATTTCCTTATAAATCACATTCAATCAACTCTCGTTTGTTGCAAATGATAAATCGATTAGGAATCATTAAGAGCA
>OVAN01014377.1:0-12085 GCA_900406275.1 Anastatica hierochuntica | reverse complement strand
ACAAACCGCGCAAAAACGATCCGAATACATACTAAAAAACCGTAATTCTCGTATGAAAACCGAAGTAAAAACCGATAAAATATGAATGCATCAGGTCTCAAAACCACTCCACCGTCCACGGATCTTTGAAATATCTAATAGATCTCTATGCTGGATTTGATCAGTGCTAATGTTTGTAACCCATGGCTCAGAACAAGGTTCAACTTTATCTCCAATATTTATCTCAAGAAATGCAATATTAGAGCTCTCTCTCCCCCTCCCCCCAATATGTATTAGTAAACAGAGGGGAAAAAATCCTTACATTAATATGGAAGATTGAAGCTCCTTTGTACAATCTTAGATGAGGGAAACCAAAAGATACAACAACAGAAATTGAACAAAAGATCACAAGAGCTTACATATTCCCACTCAGGGAATTCCACGGTATGTTGTTGTAAAATGAAAAATCTTCGTGTTATGACCTGAGTCAACTATGAGATTTGATTATGGTCTTTGTTTACCTCAGTGGAAAATAAAAAAGAAGATTTCTTTTTGTATATGTGATAACCCTAAATCATTACCCCAAACCTGAGAATTCATCAAGTCCAAACTTTTGGGAGTATTTTGAACCTTGAGAAATCCCCATGGTTCAAAAGCAATACAACAACCTTAGCCAAAAGCAAGGGAATGCCAAGAAGCAAGGAGCAAGAAGCCAAGAGTATGTCTCCGGGCAGGAGCCGGAAGACCCTTTCACCCGATAAAAGGAAACCTAAAGGAAAAAGAAAATATGCCTAATATCTAAGGGTATACATGAGTTTTCCTAATCCTAAGGGGATAATTACCAACATTAGACTATAAATACTAGACCTAAGGATCCTCATATTGTATTCAAAAAACCTAGAGACTAGACATTAAGTTGAGAGAATACAACGATTGTAAGGGTTCCAACACACAAAATGAATTGTACCCTGTATTCTCTTGATCAATAATACAAAGTCTCTTCTCCTTTTGCTTTTTCTTTGTCGATATCTCTTGCTTTCGTAGTCTTACAAAGAACCACCCCAAAAACATCCATAAGAAAAAGTATCAACACTAAAAAAATTAACTTGTGTTTTTCTGTGGAAGAGAACACAATTAAGATAACATTTAGCTTGCATATAGTTTGAATTACAATCATCTTCAGACTCACAGTTTCAAACTTCGTTTTTTCTTTTCTGTCGTAGATGGTTTCATAGCTTCTGTAAGATGATCAAACCTTCGTCGCAAGACCTTGTTACCATGCAAACTTCAATAATCTGAACTCTTGTTTAATCGATTGAACAACCCTTCTTAGAGAAAAAATATAATACAAGGACATATTATTATCCGAAATCAAGACAATAAGCTATGTTTCGTAGCTTTATAGAACCTTGATCATAATAGATTATGTATAGACTAAAGAATGAAAGCTAATAGTACTACAATAAGTTTTCCTTGGCGATACAATAAAGATGCTCTTTTGTTTGAAATTAAAAAGGCCTACTCCAACTTTTAGCACACATTTAATGGAATTGAGCCCCTAAAGTTTGATTTTGCAAATATTGTTCTACAACATATGCTTTTGATATTGAGGAAACCAATTATAGAAAGTACACACCAAGAGAGATTTTCATCTCCCAGAAAAGGCGACCAGCTACAATGACTGTCTCGTTTTCTCTTCTCTAGTGTCTTCAACGCCGTCGGGCCACAAATTTTCTTTCTCATCAAGGACTTCCCCTACTTATGGGGGAAGCAAAAATCAACCAAAAATAAAAAAAATTGCCTCCACCTAAACCACCACTTCCTCCCATCTCAACCCCCAAATCGACTTCTTCAACGGCGAATCTCCCTAAATCTGAACCCAGGCAGGAGAAACGACTCTAGCTAAGGATTCCATTGCTTCTTTGGAAGCTCCTATTGCTAGATCCGCCACACATCACTAGGGTTGGCCCTCATCGGCTCTTTAAATCTTAAAACTGCTTCGATGGATTCTGAAGTTCAAACCTCACCTACGAAAGCTCTAATGTTAGATGACCCAGTAACTTGTGGAAAACCAACTGAAGTCTGCTCCAGATACGCGGTCCTCTTTGTTCAAGGGTTCGTCAAATGAATCACGAAGAAAGGCATTACCTTTACATTACCTTCAGAAGAAGCTTGTGCCCAGATACCTAGCTCAGTGATTGAGAAGCACAAGCACTCATGGGACTAACTCATTATTGGTCAATTCTACTCAGACCCACCAACTCAAAACACCATCCAATCCATCGTTAATGGGATTGGAGTAAAAATCTCAGGGATATAACCGTATCAGAGATGGAAGGTTTTGCTTCCTTATTCAAAATCCCAAATACTCTGCCAAGGAATGGAGTATTAACTTAGTGCTTATGGAAAATTGAGGATCAAACAATGTTTGTGGACAAGTGGGAGCCATGAGTGATTCTAAAGAAGCCATAATTTACTTCTGCCTCGATCTTGGTTGAGCTGCGAAAAGTCCCACTCTAATTCTTCAGTGATGACGCTCTTGAGCGCATTGCAATTTTGGTGGGAGATCCAAAGTTCTTGCATCCTTCAACTGCCAACAAGACCAACCCAGAGGTTGCTAAGGTCTTTACTATCATCGATCCTAGGAAACCTCTCTTGGAGACGCTAAATGCTAAATTTGAGAGTGGGGAAGTGTGTCGGGTACTGGTCTCTAGCCCCTGGATGCCTCCTATATGTAGTCACTATAAGGAAGTTGGATATATCATTAAGAGATGTTAGAAGACTCCTAAACTATGCTCTGGTTGCAACTATACCAGTCATAAGTTGGAAGCTTGCCCACAAACTAATTGTGCCACTACAAAGACCAAGAATAAACTAAAAATGGTTTACGTGCTTTCCATAAAGAAGAATAAAAAATCGCATAATATGATAAGGATGAAGCATAATCATCAGACGAATTGGAAAGGGTTAACACCACTCCATGACCCTCCAAACCAAGAGTTACATGATGGGAAACAAAAAATCACAGTAACGAGCACTAATCAAGCTAATACGGTTGGTGCAGAGGGTAGTGGTACTTTAATCATTTACTTAAGACCAACATGTGATGAAAGAGTTTCATGGCAGCAAATCCATATCAAAGATTCGAAAACTGTAAGTAGTCCCTTGTCGGATCCTTATACTGTTGTTAGGTCTGAAAATACAGTTGGGTCTGATAATGCATTTGAGTTAGACTGCGAAGAAGATTTTACAACGGTCAAATCTCGTAGGGAGCAGCGAACCTCTCGAAGCAAGAGCTCCAAAAACTAATCGTACATCCCATGTGTATAAACGTTTTGACTAGAATGTGCGAGGCTTTAACATATCTATGCATCGTAACAGATTTTGGAAATAGTTGAAGCATAACCAACCATCTTTTGGCGGTCTATTAGAGACACATTTCCAACCTTCCACGTAATAAAGAATTGTCAACACCATTCTTCCAAGCTGGCATTTTGAAGGAAACTATGAATTTTAAGATTTGGGCAAAATATGGATCTTGTGGCATCCTAGTATCAAGGTGAATATATTATTTAAATCACTACAGCAAATTACTTGTGAAGTTCAACTACAAGGGGCATACAGATGGTGTATATTTTCATTCGTGTATGCATCCAGTGAAGAGGCAGTTAGAAAAACTCTAAGGGGGAAGAGCTGATTTCAGTTTCAATGGACCAACGGATCATAGGCAAGCCGTGGGAACTTCTAAGAGATTTCAACCAAATCTTACGTCCTGAGGAGCACTCCAATCCGTCGAACCTTAACTTTGACATACACTCTTTGGAATTTCACGATTGTCTCCTGGATATGGGTGTCAAAAATCTAACTTGTAGAGGCCATAGCTTCACATTATGGAACAAAAGAGAACTATCGCCCATTGCCAAGAAGTTGGATCGTGTCTTAGTAAATGATTAGTGGAGTGACTTATTTCCATTTGCAATGGCTTTGCTTGGATCATGCTCCTGGAACTATATTGATGAGGTCTTATCGAGAGAGACAAACCTTTCGGGTTATATAATCTCCTTCTACAGAACGTTGAGTTTGTGAATTTGGTGGATTCTGTTGCAGGATCAACTATGCACATAGTCTTAAAGAAGTTAAGGGAACTCAAGATCCCAATTAGAACTTTCAGCAAGAGTAATTACTCTAATTTTTAAAAAAGAGCGGTGGAAGTAGAAGATAATCATAAAGAAAAAAAAGAGTCTTGCTTTCTAACCCATCCAGAGCTGAAACATCAGAAGAATTGGCAGCATCAAAAAAATGGAACAAGTTAACAACAACGGACAAATCGTTTTTAGTGCAAAGATCCAAAGTGAACTAGCTCAATGATGGAGACATAAGCACAAGATTCTTCTTCTGGAATGGCGAATGCAAGACATGTCATTAACAAGATTCATTTTCTGGTGGATGAGGAGGGTCGTTGATAAGAGTCTCATGATGGCATTATCAATCATTGTGTTCATTACTTCAAGGATCTGATAGGCAGTGACCAAGGTGCATCTTAGTTTGATATAAGGGATCTAAGAAGCCTCCTATAATTTAGATGCTCAAAGACTCAGAAAACTGCTTTGGTAAAGGGAGTTTCAGATGCATAAATTAAAGAGGCTTTCTTTTCGGTACCAAGGAACAAGACAAGTGGGCCAAACGTATATTCTCTGGAGTTCTTTATCTGGACAATTACTAAAACAATGGAATGCAACGAACCTCGTACTGATTCCCATGATCGTTAATGCTCATCAACCTTGGACCCCAGACCACTATCATGTCTTAATATGATCTAAAAATTATATCTAAGTTGCTTGCAAAAAGATTAAAGTTTATTCTACCCCATATGATATCTCATGCACAGACTGCCTTCTTACCTATGAGAATTTGGCCGAGAACGTCCTTGCAATAGTAATAGTCCACAAATACAATTACAAAAACATAGATTCACGAGTCATGCTAATTGTGGATCTAAGGAAGACTTTCTATACTGTTCGCTGGGATTTGTATTGAATACTCTTGAGGTAATTTGTTTTCTGATTGAATTCATTAACCGGATCAAACTATGTATATCTACTACCTCTTTCTTAGTGATTTGTAACGGTCAACAAGGAGGCTATTTATGAAGCAAAAGGGGACTCGACAGGGTGATCCCTTTTCACTATATCTTTTTATCTTGGTGATGAAAGTGTTCAGTAGACTGCTTAACGCACAATTTCAGGCTGCACAAATGGGATACCACCCAAGAACTAAAGAACTACGGATTTCCCACTTGTTGTTCTTTGAAGACGTGATGACATATTCCGATTGGAAACCCTCTTTGTTGTAGGGGATATCAGATACTATGAGTCTATTGGCCAATTGGTCAGGTCTGAGGATGAAAGCACATAAGACTAAATTTTTTGTTGCGGGAGTGGACCAAAGTGAACTTAAAACTCTGTCTGAATTCAGTTTCACACTTGATGCACTGCCTATTCGCTATTTAGGACTTCCTCTTATCTCCAGAAAGCTGCGAATCTCTGAGTACTCTCCTCTCGTTGACAAGATTGAGAGAAAAACCAAAAGCTGGTCAATTAAGTATCTCTCCTGCACTGAAAGACTCCAACTAATCAAAACAATCATCAATGGCTTGATTAACTTATGGCCTTCTGCTTTCATTCTACCTAAAGGATGTATATCGAGAACTGAAGCGCTATGTTCGCGGTTTCTTTGGACGGGGGATATTACGCAAGGTAGAGGAGCAAGAGTTGCTTGGGGAAATTTTTGTCTTCCAAATTCTGAAGGTGGTCTTAGGCTGAAGAAGATTGCCACGTGGATAAAGTCTCTGTTTACGATTTTGTTGGCTTTTATTTGCTCAAAATGGGTCATTATGGGTAGCTTGGCATCTCCACCATCACCTGAAAATTGAAAGCTTATGGACTATCACATAAAAGGTTAATGATTTTTGGCATTGGAAATGTATACTAATGCTAAGGCCCGTAACTCAATATTTCATTAGATGTCATATGGACAACGGTAAGAGAGCAAGGTTTTAGTTTGACTCTTGGTCACCAATGGGCCAGCTTTAGACACATATAGGAGAGGAGGGACCAAGGGTTTTACGAGTCAACCAGAATGCAAAAGTTACAGATGTTTTTGATCATATTGGTTGGAATCTTCATGAGGCAAGATCGGAAGCAGTGATGGACTTAAACATGTACTTATCTACCATCCCTCTGCCTTCAATATCATCACAAAGGACAACTTGGTGTATTTATGGAGTGAAATACACGATATTTCCTTCGTCAAAGACTTGGGATGCTCTCAGACAAAGAGACTCAATCAAAGATTGGTCAGATTTTGTTTGATTCAAGGAAAAGACCCCAAGGCAATCATTTCACATGTGGTCTTACCAATAGCATATATCAGTCACCAAATAGAGAATGCATTTGTGGGGACTACAATTAAGCCCACTTTGTTGCTTATGCTCAGAATATTCTGAAACTAGAGATCACATATTTCTTCATTGTGCCTTCTCTAAAACCATTTGTTCTGCAATACAACGAAGATTTATGGTCCGTCTTGTCATCATCTACACATGGACAACTTTACTAGCATCAATGAACATAAGCTCATCGATTGCTCTGAGTCATCTAAGGAAAATTGTGATCACACTCAACGCTCTACCACATTTGGAAACAGAAAAACAACAACTTGCATTACAACATCTCCATTCGTCCTCTCACAATTTTCAAGGAAATCGATAGAGAGGTCAGGAACACCATCTCTACCCATGAAAAGGAAACTGTTTGCAAACCTCATGGAATACTAGGTTTATTAAAGCATTAAAGTTGAACTTCTCAAGCTTGTATTAGTGTTAATCCTCATTAATTTATAATGATATTTACGTTTTAGCAAAAAAAAGAGATTGTCATCGAAGAAAAGAGTTATGTATCAAATCGTTATTGAGCAGAGATTAAAAAATTTCAGATTTGGATCTAGAAACAAGACTAACCCTAGCAACAGCAGCTTTTTGCAACACTCCGAGATATCTGGTTGACGTCGTTATCTTTTTCAATGTTTTTGGTCTTCAGTTTCTCTTTACTGTCGAGACTCGAGAGACCCATCCAAAAAGTAATTGCATGTACATATAAATTAAATACGACTATAAGAACCTTTTACCAAACAAATTAGAGTGGCTTAGCATAAGCATGGTGAGTCCATAACTCACAAATCCCATATCAAAATTTGGTTTGATCGATGACGAGTACTTTACTTTTTTTTTTGTTACACTAATTAAACTTAAAATCATGCAAATAATACATATTTTTAAATAAATATGTCAATGCAAATAGTACATTTTATTTCAATTTGAATATTTGATTGTTTTCNCAAAAAAAAAAAAAAAAAAAAAAGAATATTTGATTGTTTTAGATTTGGATATATTTATGCTTGATTATGGTTTAAATTGATGATCAAACACAAAACAATACTCCCTTCGGGTTTTGATACTTGATATTTTGGAGGTCAACATATCTATTAAGAAATCAGATCGTTTTTTTAAAAATTTTTTTTTTCTTTTATCCAAAAGTAACATTAATTAAAACCAATTCAACCAATAAAAAATATTGCATAATACAAATGATCATAAACTTAAATGAATCTAATTTTATGAATTGAAAATTTAAAACATCCAAACTTAAATGAATCTAATTTTATGAATTGAAAATTTAAAACATCATTTTTTGGGTCAAATTTAAAACATCATTTAATTTGAAACAAATACTAAAACCTAAAACATCAAGTAAAATAAACGAAGGGAGTAAAATTTATGCTTATATTTATCCCCAAAAAATTTTTATGCTTACAGAAACTCTTTTAAATTATTATTATAAGAATGTCAAACAAATTAACAAAACAAACTATATATTATTAGTTAACACTCAAAAGTGAAATTACTATACTTCTTTATTTCTTTGCATAGTTATGATTTAAATATTATCTCAGTGTAGTGAGTTTTGATTTTTCGACATATACTTTAATATCCAAGATGAAACTTGGGTGTGATACGAGATCAAATCTAAACAAAATCTTGCAGACTTGGAGAAGAAATGATGATCGATCAACATGGTAGTACACATATGGGATCAAATGTAATGACCCTGGACAGAGTTCCATTCGATCTAAAGAAGATATTCCAAAATTTTGGGAAGATACTTACCAAAATAAAACGACGTGGAAGAGTACAACAAAAATGTGACTTATAAACCATATTGTATATCCGTTAAGCCACATATTCTTTTAGGAAATAACTGTTTTATATACTTTTACTATTAGTTTCAGTACAATATTTTTCTTTCCTATATATCTTTATTAGTTATTTACTTTAATTATAGTTTTGTAATTAAATCCTAACAATAATTACAATATTTTCCAGTTTCCTTATTAAAAATCTATTAATTACATGTAATATTTTATAAATCATCAAAGAAATAACTTTGATTTTAATATTATTTTTGTCTAACATTATTAGATAAAACCAATGGTTTTGTGTGTGCGCATGCGCGTGCGTGCGCTCGTGTGTAGATGGAAGATGTTAAACCAATATTAACTAAAAAAAGCATTGAGTTCAAGGATATTCCAAAATTTTAAGTTATTTAATTGAATAGAATTATTTTTTTGAAACTAATTGACTAACCGCATACATTTTTTTAGATGGCTTGCTAATGCTTAAAAAATTTTAACAATTCAAATATTTTATGATTAATTTGATTATTTATAAAAATAGTTTTTGTTTAACAAATATCTAATACTTTTTTATTTAAGTGGTGACTAAGCAATTTTATTTCAAAAAATATATTGCTAGATTCTTTTTATTTAGATTCCAATAACATCATCATATAAATAAGTTAAAATGCAATGATGAAATATTAAAATTTAATATGTAACATCATGCTAAATATTGTGATAACGTAATATTATTAGAAGCTAAGATGTATATCTTTAACATACATAATAAACAAAACATGTAAGTGTTATTATATTTAAATTAAAATTTTTTCACAATGTTATCCAAGTTTATATTTGAATTGGAATGATAATGTTCCAATATTTTCATACACTCTTGTGAAATTGTTGCAATAAGATTTATCGTGGAGCAAAAATAAAATGGTGAATAACATTTTGACTTTGAATAAAATAATTTTTTCTAGTGTAAGGGGTGTTCTTCTTTACATTATTTAGAACCAATTATTAGTATTTTGTAATCAATCAAACTTTAAAGTAGTAATAGAGTTTATATGTATGTACTCTAAAATCTCTGCAATATACTTTGAATTTTGATTTCATTAATTTATTCATGAGATTCCACATTATATGATTTGGTAACAACTTAAACATGAGATGATTCGCATAATTATGGCTTAAAAGTATGTAAAACTTCTGTCCATTTCATATAAATATTATTTTAATGTAGCATAGTTTCAATTTCTTGACATATACTTTAATAACCAAGATGAAGCTTGGGTATGATGCGAGATCAAATCTGAACAAAGTCTTGGAGGCTTGGAAAAAGAGTGATGATCTATCAACATGGTAGGACGCATATAGAGTCGATTACAATGACCTTGTGTAGAGTTCCATTTGATCTAACAAAATTGTTCCAAATCTTCTGAGAGATCCTTGATAAAATAAAAGCGACGTGAAAGAGTTCAACCAATATCTGACTTACAACACAAACAATATATCCGTTAAACTAAATATTCTTTTAGTAAATAAGTGTTTTGTCTTCTTTTACTTTAAGTTTTAATATATTATTATTCTTTTTGATATATTTGTTAGTTATTTACTTAAATTATAGTTTCTTAAACAAATCCTTACAATAATTACAATATTTTATGATTTACTTATTTAAATATCTATTAATTACATGTAATAGTTTATAAATCATCAAGTAAATAACATTTATTTTAATGTTATTTTTTCCCCAATATTCCAATATTAAATAAAGCGATTAGCTTTACACACACTATATATATATATATATATATATATATATATAGTGTGTGCGTGCGCGCGTGCGTGCGTGCGTACGTGTGTGTTTTAAGTTAATGTTAACTTTAAGTTATTCAATATCTATATGATTGATTTGTTTATTTACAAAAAATAGATTTTGTTTAACAACTATCTAATGTTTTTTTATTTATTTTAGTGGTGACTAAGCAATTTTATTTCAAAACATATGTTGTTCGATTTTCTTATTTACATTCAATAACGTCACCATATAAAAAAGTTAAAATGCATTGATTAAATGTTAAAATTTAATATGTAACATTTTGCTATATTTTGTGATAATGTAATATTACTATAACCTAATATGTATATTTAACATACATAATACACAAAATATGTAAGTTTTAATATATTTAAATAACAAGCTTTCACTATATTATCTAAATTTATATTTGAATTGGAATGATAAAGTTGTAAGTATTTTCATACTTATATTGCTACAGTAAAATTTATTGTGGAGCAAAGATAATATGTTGAACAACTTTTTGACTTAGAATAATATCAAACTTGTGATACAAAATAATATATATATAATCATGTGATATAGTTTTAACTAGTGTAAGATGGTGTTATTCAATCCATTATGTAAAATCAATTGCTAATGTTTTGTAATCCATCAAACTTTAAAGTTTTAATAGAGTTTATATGGGTGAATTCTAAAATCTCTGCAGTATACTTTATATTTTTTATTTTATTAATTGATTCATGAGACCACTTGAGATGATTTGAGAACAACTTAAATATGAGATGATCCGCACAATTATGACTTAAAAGTACGCAGAACTTCTGGCCGTCTCATATAAATATTATTTCAGTATAGCTGAGTTTCAATTTCTCAACAAATACTCTAATATCCAAAACGATACTTGGGTGTGATTCAAGATTAAATCTAAACAAAGTCTTGGAGGCTTGGAGAAAGAGTGATGATTTATCAACATGGTGGTACACATAAGGAGTCGGATGAAATGACCTTACACAAAGTTTCATTCGATCTAAAGAAAGTATTCCAAAATTTCGGTGAGATATTTGATAAAATAAAAACGACGTGGAAGAGTTCAACAAACATCTGATATACAACACATAATGTCTATCCGTTAAACCATATATTCTTTTAATAACTAAGTGTTTTGTTTTCTTTTACTTTTAGTTTCAATATATTATTATTTTTCCAATATATCTTTATTGATCCATATTTTTATTAGTTACTTAATTTTTTTGTAATTTTATAAGCAAAAGTTAACAATAATTACAATATTTTCTGGTTTAGTCATTTAAAATCTATTAATTATATGTAAAACTTTATAAATCATCAAATAAATAACGCTGATTTTAATGTTATTTTTTGTCCCACAATATTAAATAAAAATGGCTTTATATATATGTATATATGTATGTATATGTAAGTGGAAAATGTTAAACAATGTTAGCTAAAAACAACATTTAGCTCATGAATACTACAGAATTTTAAGTTATTTAATTGAATAAAATTATTTTTTAGTTAAAATAATTGATTGGATGCCTAGCAACACTTAACAACTTTTAGTATTTCAATATGTTTATGATTAATTTTTTTATTTAAAAAAATATATTTTTCAACAAATTTCTACTCTTTTCTCATTTCAAATGGTGACTAAGCAATTTTATTTTAAAAAATATATTGCCAAATCCTTTTTATTTATGTTCCAGTAGTGTCACCATATAAAAAAGTTAAAATGCAATGATTCAATATCAAAATTTAATATGTAACATCATGCTAAATATTGTCATAACATAATATTATTATAAGCTAATATGTATATCTTTAGCATACGTAATAAAAAAATGTGTAAGTTTTAATATATTTAAATTACAATTTTTCACAATATTACGATAGTCTATATTTGAATTGGAATGATAATGTTAGAAGTATTTTCATACATTCTTGTGAGATTGTTGCAATGAGATTTATTGTAGAGCAAAAATTAAATGGTGAATAATATTTTGACTTTGAATAATATCAAAGTTGATATACAAAAAATAAAATATATATATA
>OVAN01014376.1:0-12087 GCA_900406275.1 Anastatica hierochuntica | reverse complement strand
TGGTAGAGTATCTCTCTGGCAGAAGATTAGGTATTCCGCAGTCAGTAACCTGAGCTGAATTGTGGAATGGTTTTCACTGGGAACTTCCTCCAGCAAGATCAGATCACCAAGTCCTCCTATACTCTTTCATGTCCTCTCTTTCACTCTCTGAGGTGCCTGATAAGTATGAATGGTGGCCTTTTGGGGTTAAATCTGATCGCTACAATACCAGCCAAGTTTATGAATATCTAAGAGGGGAGAAGCAAGATGTTACCTGGCACCTGCAAGTCTGGTTTCCTGGGGGAATCCCTCGACACAAGTTCTTGACCTGGCTTTTCTGTTTGAACAGATCACCAACTAAAGACAAATTGCGGAACTGGGGAGTTTGCACAAATGATATATGCAAGTTGTGTAATTATGAGCCTGAAATGAGAGAGCATCTCTTTTTCCGCTGCCAGTACTCGTCCTCAATCTGGAGTTCAATAGCTCAGATAATTGGAATCGCTCCTTCAACAGATTCGGATTCAATTATCCATGCTCTCCGTACGGGTCGAAGGAATAGGTTTCTGAATCGGATCCAGCTTCTTCTTTGGCAGGGCTCGATCTATCATGTCTTGGCAGAGAGAAACAGAAGGATCCACAACCAATCCTCGAGAGACGCAGGCTCCTTGGGCAGAGACATTAAATTGCAGACTCGGAATCGCATCTCTAGTTACAGATCGAAGCAACCTTTATTTGCTTCACGCTTAATGCAACTCTGGTTCTCTTTATTCCCAGATCACTGATCCTCCATCAAATTATTGATTCTCCTTTCTTCATCAAAGCTTCTCTTGCATGTGTTTCTACCGGTAGAGAAGAACGAAGTCTGCGGTGACATCAATTTGCTTTTGGGCCATATCTATTATGTTTCTTTTAATTTGTTTTTGGGCTCTTCTAGGCCTTTTGTTAACCCCTAAATTAAGTGTAGCTTTGTAAACCTTTTCTTTTTCTTTTTAAATTTCAATTGAAAGCATTTTACCAACAAAAAAAAACACAAACAATATTACATAAATATGTAATCCGAAACTATTATAGATATGTTGCCAAAACACACGCAATAAAAAATGATATATATTCTGTAATAAAATAATGTGTCCTACATTTGAATTTTATAATCATCGTATATAATGAAAAATGATATAGTAAGGTTACTTACAAAAATACATCCACAAATTAATTTTAAATAATCATCTTTATCATTTAAAAAGACAATTCATCCAAATATTATGTTGGTACTTTCAAAATTTGAGGTAATATTGTGATGATATAAAATAAGACGGTTACATTTAAAAATAATACATCCTATATTTAAATTTTATTCACCATTAAAAAAACACGCAACATTAAATTTTTACCTTTTAAATATTATGAAAACAATATAATGTGATTATTAAAAAAATAATGAAATTCTACATTAAATTATTGCTAATCACTTCATAAGAGTCGAACAGTTCGGATATCTGACCTTTTCCGAGGTATCTGGATTTGGATTCGGCGGTGTCGAAATTACTATTCGGATCCGGATCCAAGGCTTTAGAATATTTTGAGTTCGTGTATCCGTATGAAAGTCTGGATATCCGCGAATATCCAAATTCTGATTTTTATATTTTTTGTAAAAATAAAAGTTAAATTTAATTAAAATTTGTAAAATCAAAATTTATTTTTTCAATTTATAATTGAACAGAAATAAAATTTATCATTATAAGTTAACATAATTTATTTTTTACTTATTTTATATAAAAATTATAAGATATACACATATAAATATACATTTAATATTTTATTATTATACAATAAATCAGGATCCGGATATCCGGACCTATAGATTCCACTATCCGGATCCGAATCCATGAAATTATTATTCGGATTCAGATATCCATTTTTCGGAACAGATCGGAATGGATAGCATATTAGATAACATGTCCGGATAATAGTTCCACCCCTATCACCTAATACCATTTTAAATAAATCATGCAATATTGAGTTGATACTTTTTCAAATTTAGTTAATATTTTGATGATATAAGATAATTGAAAAAATTATGTCGCGAACTATTCTGGAAACAGTTTAACAATAAAATATATAGGAACGGTATACAATGTATTATAAAAATAGACATTTTAATATTGTGAGAAAAAGGAAACAAAAGAAAAAATCTTTCAGTTTGATAAATAAATAGAAATACAATATGGCAATTTCTGACGAAAATTGAGATTTTTGTTTTTGTAAGCATTGTAATTAATTCATTACTAGAGTTCGACCCGCGCAACGGCGCGGATTTTGTAAATATTTTATATATTATTAATTATGAGGGGTGTATTCAAACAGGAATTTGAAGTGATTTGTATTAAAATCTGAAATCTCATGTTATTGAAACAAGAATTTTAAAAAGTCTTATACAATTCAGTGTTATTGAAATGATGATTTTAAAATGTATCTTCAAATCCACTGTTATTGGAAATATTTTAACTAGTGGATTTTAAGTGATTTAAGGTGTTTTAGTGGAATTTCCTTGTTAAAAATACAAAGACTCAAATCACTTCAAATCACATGGTTTTAAGTGGAATTGCAGAGAATTTCAATAAAAAATCACAACTACTTCCTAATTGATCAAAATCTTCTAAAAACTCATTAAAAATCAAATCCCAACAAATACTCAATTCAATACATCCCCCTATGTTTATATTTTTTTAGTACTAGGTTTAGAATTTCCGGTTATTTCGAGTTTCGGATTCGAGTTCAGGTTCAAAACTTTTAGAATTTTTCAGTTATATCGAATTCCAGGTTTGAGTTTAGATTTTAGATTTTCGAACTTTCAGATTTTCGCGGATACTCGTATGATTTAAGCTCGGATAATATCTTATACCTAAAATACCGTGAAACAAACCCGTTAGAATATTTTTAAAAAAACATCAGATGACTAAACTTAATTTTTCATAGATTATATAAAATATTTTTATAAATTTGTATAGCTTTTTTCTAAGTTTTATCATCTTATGACTTTTTTGAATTTTTGTAACAAATTTTATTTAGAAAATAATAATATTGTAATATAATTATTTTAAAATTATGGATTTAATTTAAATTTGAAAACAAACTATATTTAAATTTGGTGAAAATTGATGATTTTAAATTAGGTTGGTTTATAATTTTGATAATGATTATGTGAAAAGAATATTGGAATATTCTAATATGTTTGTTAGAATATGTAAATGAATAATTAGAGTTATATTAATTTATTAGATACATTTAATAAAATTTCTAAAACATCTTCACTTTAAAAAATCACACATGAAAAGGTCTATGTCTTCCCTTTTAATAAGATAGATTTGCTCGTGCATTGTTGTTTAAACATTATCAGCGAAACAGAGAAAACAATTTTTAAAAAAAATTAATTTACTGAAAATGTTTTAGAGCAATTTAGTAAGCTTTAGGGAAAATACCAGTAAAAACCTTCAAATGTAAATTATTTTCCAACTAAAACCTCTAACTTTTTGTGTTTCCATTTCAAACCTCCAAATAAATTCTTTTTTGCTTTTTTTTTGTTTTTGTTAACTGCAAGTAGTTCGGACCGAGGCCCTAATCTACCTTAGGTTCAGGTCCAACCTTTACTAATACCTTATGACATGGCGTAAAGCATTCCTTAAAAATCTAATAGACTTGAAACAACAAATCTCTAAAACTCAATCTGAGTTTTCTAATAAATAAGAATCAAATCAACAACACCTTTATTGATTTTACACAATGCAAACTTGCTTGTCACTTATGATTCTTCAAAAAGAACAAGCTCTCAAGAAGATTATCAAATCTCTCTTTACTCTCTTGTTCACTCACATCAAAACTCACAAACTCTCTGTTTCTCTTCTTGTGTTTTGCGTGAAAACCTAGAACGCTCTCTCAATTCTTTTTATATTCTTCAAATCAAAAGATCTTCTTGTTTCCTTTTTCTAACTGAATATCTTCCAAATCTTCTTTAACTTGATTCGCAAAATATCATGTCTTCTAGTGTTTGTCTCACTTGCCACGTCAATTAAAACATGGCAGCTCATCAACACCACATTCCCTCTGTTTCTTCATGTTCCAACAAATTCAGCAGCAACTCCTTTGTAATCTCCCCATTTTTGATTGCTTTTGTTAATCCAAACTACCCTGCAACATCGACATTCCAAAAACTATACTACCAGTGCACATCAATATTGTCAAAGAACCTTCCTCATGAAAGCGTTCATCAGAGTTAATACATTCCAAAACATCCAAGTCACAAGTAGAAAAAATGATCATCTTAAACAGAAATAGAAAAAATGTCCAAAACATGTAGGACCAAAATGAACACAAATTCAATCCTAAATGTCTTAACTACCCCTGAACCACCACCACCACTAATGTCAACCATCGTCCTCTTGATCCTCAATATTGGACTTTGAATTTGAGGACGAAACTAGAGGTTCTGTCTCACCATCTTTGTCCTCCGCATTAGACTCATAGTCATCCACATTCACGGTGCGTAGTTCAGGATAGTATCCCCATGCTTGATTGGCACAAAGCATTAAAAATGATATAGGTAATAAACCACTATCAAGAGGATCGTAAACTTACCTCGTATGTGCTCTGCTATCTTCAAGAGAAGATTACCAACATTTGCAATATCGCCATCAAGTGACTTGCCAAAAACATATCCTGAGGGAGATGGAGTAGACTTAAACCCTTTACCCCATTTCTTATCAAACTTGAAAGCTTTTGTTGCAGGTTCTGTGAAGCTTGTAGACAAGTTCTCAACCGCTCTCTGAAATTTCAGCACATGATGTATAAGTGTCAGAAAAGGTAGAAGCTTCACTCTTTCTCAAGGCTTGCTGGAAATTGCATGTGGAGCAGTCACAATCGTATCCACTTGATCATATATAAACTTTCCAAAGTTGAATGGAATCTCTCTTGCAAGCTTGTATAGAAGACAAGCTCTATCACGAGTGATATGCGTGTTGTTGGAAACCGAAATCCAATTGAGACACAGGATTAGAAACAAACCATGCATTGGAGGAGACAACATTGTAGGCTTGAAGTTATTCCACTCAGTTACTTTATCATTAGTTAGAAACTCCATCACAATTGTTGGCGTACATTCAACTTTCCATTCTGGTGCACCGTTAATCCGACTATCTTTGATGTTAAAAACTTTATTGATGATGGATGGTGACCACTCATATGACTTACCACGAACATACACAAGTTTACGATGATGTGGAACTCCTCCAGGATGTAAATTCGCATAAAACTCAAGTACCACCTCTTTCTCAAAGGATTCTTTCATTCTAACCGTCTCTAGCAATCCATTTCCAGTGATTATAGCTAACAAGGCATTATTTTCTGAAACATCGGTGTGAATGTACCTTTCCTTAAAGATCTTCTGTAGATAATACTGATTATATCTTGTCTCACTTTGAGAAGTCAAGAACTTTCTGCAAAGCGGAGTTGTAATTGGTTGAGACAACCAAGGACACTTGATATCAATAGCTGCTTGTAACTGTTGATTAGCCAAGAAATGATCTCCAATTTCAGAGGCGAGACGGTTGATATCATTCAAGCTTGGTGACCTATACTTGATATGCCCAAATGGATCTTGAGGATTTGCGATAGATGGTGAGTCACTTTGACGCCTACGCTTGGATACGACACGAATCTCAGCAAGTGTGGGTGAAGATTCCCTTAGCGATAGTGGAGATTTCTAAGTGCTTAGCTTCTTCTGATCCTTTTCAACATCAGTAGCTGCTCTAACACTCTTCCTCATGGGGTTCGTCGTCCATCGCGGTTTGAGAGGTGGTTCGGATGTCACAGCTTTCTTAGCAATCAGAGTTGATTCTGGTTGAGGCTGCTCCGAGACGGTTATTTGTGACGACCCGTCATCACCTTCAACTGTCGGAGCACCTTGGCTAGTCACAACAGTCTCCATTGCATGTACTTTCTCAATCGAGCTGTCTTCATCTTGCAGTCGATATCTCTCAACCGTGGTAGCCCTAGCAACGATGGTGGCTTGTTGTCTTTGTAGTCTGGTCCGCTTCCTCATCAATTTGTTGAGAATTTGAGCTTGTGAGGCGAAACAATGGAGATGATGTAATTTTAGGATTTGAGAGAAGATGATTNCCCCCCCCCCCCTTTGTTTTTCTTTAACTTCTTAAAAATGCACTTTGGTCCCTATAAGATCTCCCTTCCCTTAAAAGTTCACACATACTTCATACAAAAACATTAGTGCATACCTGAGGTTTTAAATTGCTCAATTGAACCCCAAAATAAAAACAGAATACACATCTAATATAAGCAGACAACCACAGTCAATTATTCCAGCAAACTTATGGGATTTATACCCATTATCTAGGAAAGAAAAACTGTGATTCTCTTTATAAATTCAGGATATTAGTTTATAGAACACAACTTTTACCTGACATGTTTTTGCAAGGCATGGACATGAGTAGAAATCAATGCACACTCTTTACTTTTGAGCAGTTCAAAAAAAAAAACAACAACACAAATCATTGTCTTAGTTTGGCTTAGCCACTGATTCACCACAGGTAGTCTGCACACGACATGCCCTCAGAGTCCAATCAAGCTTATGAACCGTGACACAAGTATGAAAGTTATGGCCAAGGCAAAAACTATCAAAGATGACTTGTACACCTCTGTACTTTTCTACTAGAGGCCTAGACCTTGATTTGTATTTCTACTCCAATCACATGCTTTAACATACTTGATATCTTGAGAACATGTCACGATTTTTGATCTTTTTTTTATCCTCCTTTTGAATATGAACTTTCATTGATAAGAACTGTTTCATCTTGTGGGATGAAATGTTTATTACTGCTCCTCTCTGCATTTCACCCCTTCCTTTTAGTGTCATCTTCTCGCCACATATTCTTATGTCATGGTCTTTTGCAAGTTTCATTTTGAGGGCATGGAGAGTAGCTATTTCTCATAGTGAATTTGACACACAATCTGTTTAGCTAAAACAAAACTTTCAAGAAAGAATCAGGAAACGAAAGTGTACACCTTCTTTGAACAGTCCACGCCCACTGCAACCACTTAGAAAACACTGCAACCACTTAGAAAACTGATTAGTGAAGTTCACACACACACCTAACGACTTTTTCAAGTTGATAAAGGTGTTGAGATCCAGAGGTTTCGTAAAGATGTCAGCAAGTTGATCTCCACTAGACACATGTTCTATCACCACTAGTTTATCTTCTACTAATTCATGAATGAAGTGGTGTCTTATCATGATGTGCTTAGTTCTCGAATGTTGAACATGATTCTTAGACAAGTTTATAGCACTTTTGTTATCGCATTTCACAAGTAATGAATCAGAAGTCATACCATAATCTGAGGCCATTTGTTTTATCCACAACAATTGAGTACATCAGCTTCCCATGACAATATACTCTGCTTTCGCAGTGGACAAAGACACACAATTTTGCATTTTACTATGCTACGATATAAGATTGTTCCCAAGAAGAAACATCCACTCGATGTGCTCTTGCGATCATCAATGCATCATGTCCAATCTGCATCACAATATCCAACAAAATTATGGTCAGTATCTTTAGCAGTGTTGTGTCTAACTTGACAGAGGCTTAAGACTAATATAAAAATAAAGACATTTTTAATTTTTTAAAATGAATAAGAAATAAAATTTAAAAATATTAAATATAAATATGGATTAAAGGACAAAACACAAGTTTTCTTTCTTCTTTTTCTATAAACTCTTTCACCAATGTGTTGCCATGTATGTTCCTTGTGTCATATTAGTTTTCTATGAAGGAAATGAATTTTTAATATAATATTAGTATTATATTCTCAACAAACTGAAACAATCAAAGATTAAATAAATAAAGAAAAAGAAAGAAACATGTAAAATAAAAAAGAAAGAAAAATTTAAAAAGAAAAAGGAAGCTACTTACCGGTGAAAAAGAAGACGAAACCGATGGTGGAGCCGGAGATATCAACGGAGCTGCCGGAACGACAGAAAACAGAAAGCATAAGAGAAAAAAACTTTAATAGATTTGAAGTTTTTAGATATATGTTTTGGTAATCCTTAAACAGAGAAAATATTTATAAACTCATAAACTTAACTTATTCTTTTATAAATAATAATTTTAATTATATGTTTAATTTAGGTTTCCTTTTTATTTAGATTGCATTTTGATTTGGGATCATAATTTCCTTTTTATTTTGGGTTGTTAGTTTCCTTTTCTTATAAGGTTAAGAAAATAATCTTGATGTTTTAAAAAAAAGAAAATTGGTTGTAAAAAATATCTAGTAAAAAGGAGAAGAGGGATTCGAACCCAGATTATACGATTAGAGTGTTTTACCGAGACCATTCTGCAAAAGAATACTTTTTGAAATAGGGGCCTTGAAAGTTTTATATATCTCGGGGCCTGAGGCCTATGCCTTTTTCATTACACATATGACACGTCCCTGATCTTTAGTATAGAACAAACCAAAGTCTGCAGTTCTCTTGACGTATTTGATGATGCGTTTCACGGCATGAAGATGTGAGACTTTAGGATTTCTTGATATCGTGAACACATTCCAACACTCAGACACAAATCGGGTCTGCTAGCTGTCAAGTACAACAAGCTTCCCATCAGTCTCTTGTATAGCTTTCCATCAACCTTTTCTCCTAATTCATCTTTTGAAGTTTCGTAGTAGTGCTCATTGGAGTTCTGGCAGACTTGCTAGAACAAAGACCGAATCGTTCCACCAAATTTTTGGCATATTTTCTCTGACTTAGGAAGGTCCCATCTTCTGTTTGTTTGATCTATATCCCTAAGAAATATGTCAGCTCTACAACCATACTCATCTTGAATTCACTCGTCATAGTCTTAACAAAGTCATCAACCAAGAACTTTGATGTTCCCCCGAAGACTATGTCATCAACATAGATTTGAGCTATCATCATTCCTCTTCTACCATTCCTGATGAATAATTTTTTTTCTACGCTTCCACGAACATATTTATGATCAACCAGAAAGGTAGTAAGCCTCTTATACCATGCCCTAGTTGCCTGTTTCAATCCGTATAAAGCTTTGTTCAGCTTGTACACATACCCCGAATGATCATGATCCTCAAAGCCTTGTGGTTGTTCAACATACACTTCTTCCTGAATATACCCATTCAGAAACGCACTCTTGGCAACCATTTGATACAAAGTAAAACTTAAGTTCACATGCAATTCCCATCAGATATCGTATGGATTCAAGACGAGCTACAGGGGAAAAATTTTCGTAAAAGTCAAATAATTCGACTTGAGTGTATCCATGTGCCACAAGACGAGCTTTGTTCCTGGTGATATTCCCTTCTTCAGGACATTCACCTTGCCAAGACGTGGAACAAGGACCTAGACGTTGTTTCAGATAAACTCTTCAAGTTCTTCTTTCATGGCTATGATCCAGAACTAATCTTCCAGAGCTTCTCTGACAGATCTTGGTTCGGTGACAGCTACAAAACATGAGAACATCACCATCTCTCTGAAATTTATTTGCCTTCCTCTTGTTTTCATGTTGTCGTGAATGTCTTCTGTTATATCTTCAGCTCAGTGATTCCTATGTACTTGCACTGGATGCACGATCTCACTTTCATTACTCACTGAATCATTCAAATTCTTCAGATCTTTAGGACAAAAATTTTCTTTATCCTGATTTTCACCAGCTTTTGTTGAAACAACTTGTCTTGTTGACACACTGCAGTCATCATCAAAGACCACATTGACCGATTCAACAATCATTTTGCTCCTCTTGTTGTAGACTCTGTAAGCAGTACTATTAGGAGAATATCCTAGAAAAAACTTTCATCACTTCGAGTATCAAACTTTCCAAGTTGGTCTTTGTCATTGAGGATATAACACGTACATCCAAAGATGTGAAAATAGCTCAAGTTCGACTTCTTTCCTTTACAAATTTCATATGGATTTTGTTTGTTCCGAAGCGTACATACGCTCGGTTAATAATGTAGCATGCTGTGCTAATAGCCTCTACCCAGAATCTTTCAGGAACTTGATTTCCATGAATCATGGCTCTTGCCATATCTTGTAGAGTGCAATTTTTCCTTTCAACCACTCCATTTTGTTGAGATGTTCTTGGGGCCGAGAATTGATGGTTAATTCCTTGAGATTCACAGAAATTTTCGAATCTTGCATTCTGAAATTCACCACCATGATCGCTTCGAATTTGCTTTATTCCCTTCTTCTCATTCTTGAGTTGTAACGCAAGAATTTTGAAACTATCAACTGTTACAGATTTTTCTCTTAAAAATCTCACCCATGTGTATCTTGAGAAGTCATCGACCAACATAAACACATACTTCTTTCCTGCAATACTCTCAACTTGCATTTGTCCCATCAAATCCATGTGTATCAAGTCAAGAATTTCCTTTGTTTGTACTTCTGAAACTTTCTTGTGTTGAACTTTGATTTGCTTTCCTTGATTACAAGCTCCACACGAAATCTTATCAACATATTTCAGACTTGGCACACCTCGGACTACTTCCTGTTTTACAATGTGAGACAAGCTCTTGGCATTCATGTGCCCTAAATTTTGATGTCACATGACAACATCATCTTTTTCAGCCTTAAAACATACCTCAGACTGTTCCCACATGTAGCAATTGTTCCCAGCACGAACACCACTCATAACTTTCTTTCCTTCTAAGTTAAATGCCTATCATCTTACTTTGTTAAATGACACAGTTAATCCCTCATCGCACAACTGACTCACTGAGATCAAATTTGTTGTAAGACCTTGCACATAGTAGATATTTACCAGCTTTGGAAGTTCTTGATCAGTCAACTCACCTCTTCCTTTTATTTTTCCTTGAGCACCTCCTCCGAAAGTCACTTTACTTTCCTTAAAGGGAAAATAGTTGTCGAGATTTCCTTGCACACGTGTCATATGTCTAGATGCTCCGCTATCAAAGTACCATGGTTTGTTTTCTGTTGGAATAATAGACGTGTATGCCACCAGAGCCTGTTTAGTTTGTTTAACCACATGTCCATACAACTTAGATATTCTAATCCATATCTCAGACCTTCTTCTCAGATTGGGGAAGAAATTCCCTTGTCCAATCAGCCTCTTAACTTTGTTTAAGAATCGATAGCAAAATCTTTTGATATGTCCATTCTTTCTACAGAAATAACATCCACCCTTTGACACATACTCTCAGTTTTCTTCAGCGTTCTTTGGTTATGATGATTCATCATAACTTCTTTTTTTGTTTGAAAGATCTACATGTGATGTGGTTCCCTTGACAAACTGAGTGGTCTTGAAATTCTCAACTTCATTGAATCTAAGAACATAGTTACTGTTTCAAGTTCTTCCCACTGAGAGAATTTTGTCAAGATCTTTTGTACCACTATTCAACATCTGAATTTGTTTTCTTGATTCAGACAGCTCTCGTTCCAACAGATGATTTTCCTCTTCTTCTTTGGTTAGTGCATCCTTGAGTCTTTCATTCAAAGTTTGAAGTGAAAATTTTTCTTTGATCAGTTCAAGCTTCTCTTTCCCTATTTGTAAATAGTTATCTGATGTGTCAGTATTTTAGTATGTTTTTAGTACGGTTTTCATTCGAGATCTATGGTTTTTAGTATGTATTCAGATTGTTTTGGCGCGGTTTTGTGTTCTTTGTTGCTTTTACAGGATTCAAGCTTCAATGTGCGAAAAGGAAGCATTTTGGATGGATTTCAAGCCTCGAAGGAAGTGTTCGCGCAAAGCTGGAAAATACCCAGAGTTTTGGACACAGATCGACCGATCCAGAGACATGGATCGATTGATCCCTTTCCCGATTTTTGGACCGATTTTACGAAGAACCAAACCGAACTTATTGCGAATCGGATTTCATCTAAAAGACCTAGACTCGAGTTTCTCTTNTCCATGAGTGAGTAGTCTGTTCGTTGGGTTTAGGGATTCTCACATAGGGATTCATGAGTTATTGATATAGAATCGCATGATTAGGGATATAATCTAATGGATCTTCATCTAAGATTGTTCGTAATGCATGAAACTGAATCGATCACTTAGTTTCTGAACTTAG
>OVAN01014374.1:242-12088 GCA_900406275.1 Anastatica hierochuntica | reverse complement strand
TGAGTTCCTAGAAAGGGTGACGTCGGTCAGTGCGAGCCCTGATCTTCCTGGGTTCTTTTCCGTCAACTTTAAACCTGAGATGAGACTGGTCACTGGGGTCGAGAGCAGGTTAGGACAGTGGTGGCGTCGTTATTTTTTTATAGCCCTTAGCGAGGACTCTATTGTGGGGTCATTTGCTTCCTTTAGGCGGTCGTTCTCCGATATTACTGGTACAAGTCTTGGTTGGGTGTGCGCCCGTGTTTTTGCGACTTATCCCTTGTTCTAATGTTATGTTTTTGTCTTTTTGCAGTTGATCTTCCCTGTTCGAGCCGTTCTCCTAATTTTGAGGCTGATCTTTCTCGTCTCCTTCAGATTCTTGATTATTGGTAACATTCAGTTTTCGACCCATTTGTGATTAGCCATCTTCACTTTTGTCCCTTTTCTCCTCGTAAGTTTTGGTGTTTTTCTCCGTTTGTTTGTCGCCATTGTGTTTGCTAAGTTTGTCGGTTCTTGTAGGTACCATGAAGCTCAACCTTCTTAATGTGCCCAGCTACGCCGAGCAGAAGCGGCAGAGGATCTTTGCCGAGAGAACGAGGCGTTCTTAGGAGATCGGTTCTTCTGAGCAGGCTGCGCCTGAGGCTTTTTTGGACCCCCTTTAGGTTCCCCCCTTTCGGAGGTTGTTCCCGAGGTGAGGCCTGATGAAGGCGTCGAGTCTTCTGGGCCCGTTTTTGAGGTTCCTTCCGAGCCTTCTGTTGTTCTTCCTTCTTCGAGGGCTGCCTCCGAGGCGCGGCCCATCGAGGTCGCGGAGGATGCTAGTGCCCCTCTTTCTTAAGAAGCGGCGAGAATTCCTGACGAGGAGCTTCCACTTGTTGTCGTCGATCCCCCTCAGGGGGTCGAAACTGTTCGAGACTCGGTGGCCGACTCTGAGCATGCTGAGAAGAGGTCGAGGGATCGGGAGGACCAGGAGGGTCATTCTGATCCTAAGAGGGCGAGAGCTACTCATGCTTTTTCCTTCCATCATACTGACCACACTCCTCTAGTAACGAATCAGGTGAAGTGTGTGGAGCTGTTCTTTAATTTGAAGCTCAACCCGCACATGCCTCGTCCAACGTTGCTCGAGGATGGCGAGAATTACGAGAGGCTCTTTGCTGATGGCGTAGCGGTGATACTTCTTTCCTTTGAAATATATAGTATCTTATATATTTCCTTTTTTTAAGACGTGTTCTCTGTCTTGCAGTTTGTTGCGAGCATCAAAAACGAAATCTCTTTTCTCCGCTCCAGGTTAGAGAGGGAGCATCGAAGGGCGGATGTGTCCATTCTTGTGGCCGACGGCCTCAAGAAAGAGAGTGTCGCGCTGAAAGAAGCCCTTGCCCGAGCTAAGGCTAAGTTGGACGGGCATCAGGTATAATTTGAACGCACCGTTATGCCGTATCAACGGGCCTCTGATGTGAGTTTGTATCGTCAACAGAGGGCAGAGGCCGAGGCGACGCGTCTTGCTGAAGAGAAAAAGGTGTTTCAAGAGAAGCTTGACGGGCTCAGAGCTCGATCAAGGGCCCTGGAGAAGGAGGTTTCGGGCCTGAGGTTGCAGCGGGACGAGGCTTGGGCGAAGTTGAGCTCCGAGACAAACCGTCTTCGGAAGTCGAGGATGGAGTGAGCTACCCGCGAGAGGAACTCGAATGAAGAAAAGCTGAAGTCGCTGTTTCAAGCTCGTCTCGACAAATTCTGTGGTAGAGAGCAGGAGGAAGAAGAGCGGGATTCTCTTATGGCCTCGTATCTTCAAGCCAAGGGCGCATATGAATATTTGTGCACAAGGCAGAGTTTGGGGGATGGCATTCTTTCAAGTTTTATTGAGGATACGAGGAAGGACTTCGGGGAGGAGGATAGGAAAGTGAGAGCCCCTGCTCCGATAGCCACACTTTCTGCTGAAGATTGGGTAGCGCCCTCGTTGGCTGACCGTTGTGCCTCTACCACTACAGTTAATATGTCCGAGCCCCTTCATGAAGATGCGTCTGTTTGTCAGACAGGGACTTGATGTCATCTCGACTAGTGACATCAAAGGTTTGCTCGGTTAATTGTGCAAAACTCGCATTGACCATCCCCGTCACAAGCGTCGCAATGCCCTCCCTTCTCGAGGTTTTTGTCTTGATTTCTCGGCAGGGGTGGGTTTTCTTTTGTTTTTTCTTTTTTGTTTCTTGTTGTAGTTTTATGTTTTTCTTTCCTTGTTCAGCTCTTAGTCTAGATTTAGCAGCGAGAGCAGATTTGTTGCCTTGTTAGCTTTGTGTATCTCTTTGTTTAGATTTCTCGACGAGGGCGGGTTTGTCACCTCGTTAGCTCTTGTGTAGCTATTTGTTTAGATTTCTCGACGAGGGCAGTTTTATGCCTTGTGAACGAAATTTTCTTTTCGATATTTCTTTTTTGTCATTATGTTTCGCTTTAATTAAAAAGCGTTCGAATGTGCGGGGTGATTCGGCTTAGTTGTGGATTCAATTGGGCCACTGCACCCGATGCGAGGCGGGCTCGACTTATTTCGAGGTGCAAAATAAATTCCTGTGGGTGATTAATCCACACGTTCGTTCGAACGTTATTTTCGTGGTTTCGATTAGGCCACCGGGCTCTTCGAGAGTCCAAAGGATTTCACGGGTCGTCCCGTTTTGTGGTTATTTGTTTAATTGGTGCATTCGTTTTGCGAGGTGACTCGCCAATGTGTGTGTTGGTCGTTCGAAAAGATAAGTAATATTAATAGATAAGTAGTTGTGCCTTATAAAAGGCTGTCTACGTACCCCGAGGGGATCAAGCCAATCGTAGTTCTGATTACAAAAGAAAGGATAACACGTACTTAAGACTTGAAGGTAGCCTTCTTCGCTTGCTTCGATCAGAGAGTGGTTCGGTTGTTTGCTGTGCCGGGTACTTCATCTGGATTTCTCGTTGTTTCCATTAGCTCGACATCGTCATTATTATATTCATTCACTAGGTTACGTAATTTGAGTTTGTAAATGAAGCAGGCTCGTGCCATTCCTTGGTCGCCTCGTACCGTTTGTATGCCTGATGGTGTTGGGAATTTTAAGCATTGGTGGTACGTAGAAGGGATTACTTCCATTGCGTGGAGCCATGGGGTTCCGAGGATGGCGTTGTAGATGGCCGGTCGATCGATGATAACGAACTTGACCAACTTAGTGATACCAGAGAGGTGTACTGGGAGCCTGACCGATCTGATCGCTGTTGTGGTATCGCCGTTAAACCCTGTTAGGGGTGTGGATGAGGGTTTGATGTCGCAGTCCTTCAGTTCTATCTTTTGAAGGGTTTCCTTGAATATTAGGTCGACCGAGCTCCCTGTGTTGATGAGGACACGCGATACTTCGCAATCCGCCATCATGACCTTGATTACGAGAGGGTCGTTGTGGGGTTGATCGAGTCCTGCGATGTCCTCGTTACTGAAGGATATGTCCTGCCCTCTGGTCTTGGCGGGGTCGATCGGTTGCCCTATTGGATTGCGGCTACTACGTGGCGCTTATACTTCTTAATGGACCGGACAGAGTCGTTGCATGACATCAAGCCGTCCATAATCATGTTGATGCGGCGTCGGGCGGTTGGTGGGGGTCCGTGGGCGGGCTCAAGTTCTTGGTTGTACCTCTAGTTCTCTATGCCGTCGTTACGAGGCGGACCCGGTAGCTGTTCCTGCTGGGGTTCGTTGCGGTTAGTCTCGTTTGGGCGCTTGTATGTGTTTTTTGCACGGTCAGCGGACGTCGTGTTCCTAGGGCACACCTCGATTTCGCCGTTCCGATATTTCGTGAGTAGGATGTCATTCAGATGCCGACTTTCTTTCGTCGAGTGTCCGTACCTGTTGTGGAACTCGATGTATTGGGAGTTGTCCTGATCGTTTGCTTTTGGGTTCTTGGTTCCGGATTGTTTTGCGGGTTGGCTATCACTGACTACGTATGTCATCGCCTTCTTATCCTTCAAGCAGTCCTTGTCAAGATGCTGACGAGGCTCCACGTACTCTTCCTTCGACTTTTCCTTGGCTACAGCTCCCTTTGCTCCGAGATGTTTCTTCTTCATCAGCGCTTTTTCCTTCTCAACCTCAATGAACAGCGTGGCTCGATGGAGTGCGTCTTTTAGCGTTTGGGGCCTGTTGATCTTCAGGTCATCCTTAAAGGCAGACTCGTACCATAGCGCGTTGCGGAGGGCGGGGAGTGCGGCTTCGTCAATTACAGTCACCCTCGAGGCAACTTCTTTTAACCGTTTGATGAAGTCTCACAAGGTTTCTGTGGGTCCTTGGGCTAGAGCCCACAAATCAGCGGTCGAGTACCCTTGCCGAATGAACATAGAATAATGTTTTAGGAAGACCGTCGAAAGTTATCGATAGAGTTTGCTTTAAGCCACCAGAACCATGTCAAGGCCTCGTCTTCCAGGTTTTCAGCGAAGAGCTGACAGTATCCCGTGTCGCGCTCTTCGGGGGAGAAGCGCGCTCGTGCCATTGCTATCGTGAAGGCTGTTAAGTGCTTGCTCGGATTTGTGGTCCCTTCGTATTTGGGGATCTTTATTTTTCCAGGCTCCAGGATGTGGAAGCGAGTGATTCGTTCCGTGAAGGGCACGTTTTGGGCTTCTCGCAGGACGCGGTCGATTTCTGGAGCAGAGCTTACCGCATGGTGGAATTTCGAGTTGATGTCCTGCAATTTTTATTTCATGAGTTCTAACTCGTCGTCTTTATCCGCGAAAGGGTTTTGTGGGCGCGTGTCGTGCTGAGGCAGACGGCTTGGTGATGGGTTAGCTGGTGATTCTTGGGGGCTTTCTTCGAAAAGGTTTCTCTGGAGTCTGTTGATGAATCCTCGGGGCGTTTCTTGCGGTGCAGAAGGTCCGGATCTCGTCAGAGCTTGGCGGTAGAAGGAGGGTGAGGCGGTTATGGCATCGAACCTAGTTTCGATGGTTATAGCCAACTCGTCGATCTTTCTGAGTATTGTGTCCAAGATCTTGGGAACGTTGTTAAAACTGAGCGGGGTTTGCTCGTCTCTGCTTTGTGGTTGGTTCCGCATTTCAATGACGCCGAATTCTGGGGTTCTATCCATCTGGGGCTAGGCGTCGCGGTTCAAGTCTCTCATGGGACGGTTTTCTGGGGCTTTTCCTTTCGGTTGGGCTGGTGTAGCTTCGGTCGTCGAGCTTTGGAGCACCTGAGCCGGGGGGGTCTGCTAATTCCGCCGTTCCCTGGGGCGTCGGATTTGTTGTCGCGGATGATGTTTTGGTCGCCTTCGTCCCTTTTGCTGCTTGGTCTTCCATCGTTTCAGTTGTTTTTCTTTCAATCGTCCCCACAGACGGCGCCAAATGTTGGTTGCTAAAACTAAACTACAATGAAGGACTTAGAGGTTTTGGATGGAGGAAAATATTGTATTTGAAGAGAAGTGAAGTGGCCTCGTGGATAGCAAGGCCGATGTTACAAGAAGAGTATTATGTAAGCTAAAAGTCGAATCCTTTTCTCTATTCTACGCCTTCTCCTTTTATAGGCGTTTCCCCTTGATCAGGTTGTTCCTTCCCGCCAATTTCCATATGTTCTTTTACCAATTTTTCCCTGTCCTGTTGTACTATGCAGGTCTGTCGCCTGGGTACACGTTTGTCGAGAAATCTAGTTTGTCGGGTATGGGCTTCTGCCGTCTGTACGGAGGTCAGGAGCCCTCCGACGTGCTTTTCTGTATGCTTCCGCCGTATTCCTCAATATGATTCCTTGCAATCCTCGTAGCTTGTCGTGTCCTTATCTTCAGGGAATGATGTCATTATGTCTCCTTCGTACGGTTCTTCGAGGCTCTCCTTATTCCGAAGCGGAACTCTTTTGTATGTCTCGCCTCAGACTTCTTTCCCGAGGCGTATGTTAAAGTCGGTCCTCGTAAATGGGCTTTAACATTCTTATGGGCCTTCTTCTCTTTTGGGTCTTATTTTCTTTTGGCCTTATTCTGGTGAACCGAGGCTCGATCGGAGGGTATGAATCCCTCCTCCAACAGTCAAGATTATCAAGAAATATATTGACTAATTGAACTTGGTAGGTGGAGCCCAAGTTCACAATACAATAGAGGTTTATTCTCGTACGTGACAGTACATGGAGCCAAGTTTCGTGGTCTAGCTTTTCTTCTCTTTTAGCCGTTCCTTGACAACAAAGCAAATGAAGTTTAAGACACTGCGTGTGTGTAGGAGTTTAACAAGTAAGAACCTCTTCTTCACCTTCTCAGCAATATCAGTTCATGGATGGACATGCACTACTTACACATTATCTTCACTTTTCAGAAACTAATGATTTGCACTTCTCTGGTTCATTGTTAATTTAACATCACTGAGTAAATATTGATTTAATTAGTCTGATAGTATTAAAAAAAAAAAGAACTAATAATAATGAGTGTTGTCTGTCGGTGTGTGTGTTGCTTAGCTGCTACAATTAAATTTAAAGCCTTCCGTTGCTTTTCTTGATACACAAGAAAACGAGTAGGACACCGATTTAATTCTGTTTAGTACGTAAATTATTCACAGCGGATGTCTTATTTTAGGGAATGCATTTAATTAGACGCACATGATCATCTTTTGTTTTTTAAAAACCAAATTATTATTTATTTTCATTAATATGAAAGAAAAGAATTCAAAAAAGTCAATATCTTACTTGATAATTTTCTTCTCTTGAAAAAACTCGTACATAAAAGCATGAAATAAAACTAGTATCTGTAAAAAGGCGATTAAAGTTATCCAAAAAAAAGGCGATTAAAATCTATCAACTCATTGCTGCCATATTGGTTTTATTCTCATATACATTAGCATAAATTGTTATATATATCATATGATATAATTCTTTTTTCTCTTACAATCAACTACGAATAATATACAACACAAATCAAGGGATTGGTTTACTTTATAATAGTATTTTTCTCTTGGACATTGTTATTTGAACCGTTGTTTTATTAGGTTTATAAAATTGTTACAAAAAAAAAGAGGTAGGACAAAGAGAACACAAAAAAAGGTTATGGTCCAACAAGATCGGCATTAGGTGAAATTAAAGTGAAAAATACGAACGGACAAACCATGAAATGTCAAACAAAATCGGCTTACCAATTAAACCAACTCAATTAACTAATTATTGTGATATGCGCATTTTAAATTTTTATCGTTTGTAAGGAATTGCAAATCCAACTTTATATTAAAAGTTCCTTACATACGTCTACACGTAACACATTTCCATGTGAAATACATGACAAAATTACGGTATAAGCAAGCAATATCGAGCTTTTAAATAGTCAAAGCTAAGTAATATAATAGATTAATTATCAAATTATGAAACCTCTAAATTAAACAGAGAAGTTTACTATTATGACAATGACTATGTAACGATAAAAATGAATATAATAAACAAAAATATAACTATCAAGATGAGATAGGCATACAAGATACCTCAATGAGAAACACAACAATGTGTAGAAACTAGAGTAATATACGAGTAGTCAAAATACTAATCTACACGTAAGCTAATGCATTATAATCAATATTCAACAGTTTAAGAATATATTATTATAATACCTAAAAATGGCATTAGTTGACAACGACCCTCATTATTAAAAAAATTGCCAAATTGTTCTATAAATCATCAAGATGAAAAATGAGGGACTCCCAAGAAACTAGAAACGAAGAAAAATACAGACAAAAGAAGAAAAAAAAACTCTATATTTGATGTTGACGATGATTACAAAATGTACAAAGTGGGTTAAACTATATCAATCTTTGTGTTTACTATGCATGACCATTGCATTATTAGACGTAGCGAGTAGTGGTGATGATGCTAAAGAGCAAAAGATGAAGGACAAGATCATCTCTTTGCCAGGCCAACCTCCTCATCTCAACTTCTCTCAATTCTCTGGCTACGTTACTGTTGATTCCGCGGCTGGACGGGCTCTCTTTTATTGGCTTACTGAAGCCACTAGGCCCGGTGACACGAAGCCCCTAGTCCTATGGCTCAATGGTGGTCCAGGATGCTCCTCCATTGCCTACGGGGCATCCGAGGAGGTCGGTCCTTTTCGGGTTAATCCAGATGGAAAGACTCTTCGTCTAAATCCTTATGCGTGGAACAAAGGTACATATTCTTTTAATTCCATTCCAAATTTTTATATGAAACAACATTAATCTTATTGGTAATCATAATTAGTTAATCAAATCAACAATTTATGCAGTGGCAAATCTATTATTCTTGGACTCACCGGCGGGAGTTGGTTTTTCTTACGCAAACACTTCGTCAGACGAACAAACCGTAGGAGACAAGAGGACAGGTCTTATATATAATAAAACATGTAGTTTTCATAATTGCAAGAATGTGTTACATTATTAACTAATATATTATATGAATATGAAAAATTGTTGTGGCTAGGGGAGGATGCATATCGATTCTTGGTTAAATGGATGGAGAGGTTCCCTGAGTATAAGGAAAGGCCTTTTTATATCGCCGGCGAGAGCTATGCCGGTATACTTCAATTTATTTTTTCATCATTTATTACCTTTTTAAATTTGTTTTTGTTGAATAAAATATTTGCTAAAACTACTTAAAGATAATTTGTAAAGTGAGATATATGTATGTGATTCAACAATTTTAAGCAGTTGAACCAAATGATGGTGATGTTTAGTAGCATGACAAACAACCAAATTGACTTTTCTTTGATGACCAAATTAAGTCTTTAATTACTGGTGACACCATGTATATACGAATACAAACTACCATAAAAAAAACCCAAAATAATGAATGATATGCATGCATAATGGTCAATATTGACAATGTGGTCTTATTGCATTGAGGGTTTGTTTTATGTGGTGATTAATTAGGACATTATATCCCGGAGCTAGCTCAATTGATAGTCAAACGTAACAAGGGTGCCAAAAAACCCATCATCAACCTTAAAGGAATTTTGGTAAGAATATAATTTTTTATACTCTTTTGGAAATCAATTTTGTAATGTTTTGAATACTAATACCAAATGACCATATGAATATGAAAATATGAAAATATGAAAAATGGAAGATAGGGAATCCTTTGGTGGATAACTACAATGACAACAAAGGGATGCGTGATTACTGGTGGAACCATGGTCTTATCTCGGACGAAAGCTACATTGAACTGACCAAATGGTGCCTCAACGACTCCATCCTCTTCCCCAAACCCAATTGCAACGCGGCCTTGAACCAAGCCTTCACCGAGTTTGGAGATATTGACCCTTACAACATCAATAGCCCTGCCTGTACCAAAGACTCTTCATCAAATGTGAGGGTGCCGATATGGCTATATCGAGGGAACAACGAATGCGTTACTGGATATACACGCAAGTATATGAACAATCCCAATGTGCAAAAATCCTTCCATGCACGCCTCAACCGCACTACTTGGACTCCTTGCAACCGTGTCATAAGAAAGAACTGGAAAGACTCACCCAAGTCCATGCTTCCCATCATCAAGAATCTTCTTCAAGCTCATCTCCGCATTTGGATATTCAGGTATAGTTGTAATATATTAATTAGGTTTCATACTACTTCACATGTGAGATTTCTAGCCAAAAAATCTTTAAACTTTTATGTAATTATTTATATAGCGGGGACTCGGATGGTGTATTGCCACTAAGTGGGACGAGGCATTCTATAAATGCAATGAAATTGAGGACAAGCAAAAGATGGTATCCATGGTACCATTCACACGGCCTAGTGGGAGGATGGAGCCAGGTTTATGAGGGTGGCTTGCTAACTTACGCGACAGTTAGAGCCGCAGGGCATGAGGTGCCATTGTCTCAGCCTCGTATCTCTCTCTTTCTCTTCTCCCACTTCCTTGCCAACCACTCACTTCCTTCCTATTCTTCTTGATTAGTTCTTTTTTCCCTTTACATTTCATTATTTGCTTTTTCTATTCAGCTTATTGTTTGTATCTAGAGAGGTTTATATATTTGGGTGTTTTGTAAATGGGCCTAATCGCTGTTCTCGAAAAGACAAACAAAGAATATTAACTCTTTTTTCTTATAATATTAAGCTTAAATGAAGGAGTTACATAGAGATAAAATTCTCAATGTTTCCAATCCCAAGTCCCTAGCTCCTCCTTCACTTCATAAACATATCTTTTATAGGCCCAAAGCCCTACAAAGGAAACAAAATAAATAGATGAGTTAGGGAAGCTTTGCAATGCTTATATTTTGATATCTATATGGAACAAAACTTTACTAAAATGTAACAGCAAAATGTTGTTAAATCATAAACTAGAACGAAAAACATACTTAGCTTTATCACCGAACCAGTTGTAGACGGATTTGGCTGTGTCGACAGCAGGAGCGACATGTTCAGTGAAGAAACTGGTAAAGTCGTGTGTGGCTGCGTCTAGCCTCTCTCCGATCGTTGGTGCTTCCTCAGCAGAAACCAACACCATAGACGCAAGCAACATCAATGACAACACCAAAGCCACCTTCTTCTCCATCTGGTCCGATTGGAAAAAGTAAAAAAAAAACGTAGAGTTTTAATTACTTGATGAGAAGAAAATAAGAAAATGACAATCCGTGAGTGTATATATAACTTTGCTATTCTTTGATCACGTCTATATATAACTAATGGTTATAATTTTGATGAGAAGGAAGATAAAATGAAGTTAACTTAAATAGTTTGGGTGGTGATCCATCATTATATCCATGGTTGAGTTGGAGTTCTGTTTTTTTTTTGTTTTTTGGTTATTAAACCAAAAAATAGTCTAACTATAACTTTAAGAAACCTAAAACTAATTTCTGGTTTCTTTCGAACGAGCAATCGTCCTTTGTAAAACTCGATTTCAACTGAATGTGTAACATCCCGAAATTCGGTCCGGTTCAAACCGAAAGGATTGGTTTAGGCGAACCGAAAACCCTAGGTCAACTCTTGTCTCTCACTCCCTATTTAAATCCGGAGTCACCTCGAGAAACGCATCATCCCGAATCCCGTAACGAAACTCTGCCGAATTTCCGCGAAAACCCGAGAACCGAACCACCCGAACCTTCGTCGAGTCACCACCACCGAGCCGCCGTCGATCCGAGTCGCACGAACCCTCCGTCGACTGTTCCCAGCCACTGTTCACCGCTGCAAGCCTCGGGAATCGCACCGCCGTCTCACCAGCCGCCGTCACACCAGCCGCCGATCTCCACTAATCGAGAGCCGCCTTCGCTTCTCCGAGCCTCGCGACCGCCTCTCGAGAGCCACCAACCACCGTCGACCCTCCGAGCCTCACAACCGCTAGCCGCAGCCTCCGATCCGTCAAACCCGCGCCGCGAACCTGATCCGAGCCTCTCCCGATCATCTCCGACGAAATTCGAGCCACCGCGAGATCTCCCGAGCCACGCCTTCGCCTGTCAGCCTGCACCGTGAACCCGAGCCACCGTGCCCGCAAATCCAAACACTCTACCACGGCGTTTCCGGCGTTTGTGAGGTAGTTCCGCGCTCCGAAACCTCGTTTTCCTTTTTCGTGTTTCTGTAGTTGTTTCCGTAGGATCAAATCGTTTCGCGTAGTTTTCCGTGCTCGGTTTTAGGAGTTTCCATTTATGGAAACTTTCCATTTTGGCAAGTTCCCAATTTGGAAGGTTTCTATTTTTGGAAGTTTCCTTTTCAGGAAAGTTTCTATTTTGGGCAGGTTTCCCAATTTAGAAAGTTTCTATTTTTAGAAAGTTTCCATTTATATCAGGTTTCCATAAATGGAAAGTTTTCTTTTTAGGCAGGTTTCGGTTTAAGGTCAAATTCGACTTCCTTTTAGGTCCAGGTCCGTTAGTTCAGTAGTTGTCCCGGAAGTCATTTGCGCCCAGTCTCCGCGTCTACAGTTGTCAAAGTGAGGCGTTATTCCCGTAGCTATCCCCCCCCGTAGAATT
>OVAN01014373.1:0-12089 GCA_900406275.1 Anastatica hierochuntica | reverse complement strand
TATTTCGAGGCATTGGTCACAGGGAGTTTGTGGCAGATATATTAAAAACACTTAAGTGGGATGACACAGTGGCTTACGTTATGCTACCTGTCCCTGACCCCGATGCTTTGGATATACCAGTAGCCGTGAAGGAAGATAAGGACACATACCCACCAAAGACAAAAAGACAGTCTGGGAGGCCTCCAAAAAAGAGGAAAGCTTCCGTTGGAAAGATACCAGTAAGATTTTCCGTCTGTTTGTTAGAAGAAAAATAATTTTGTTTGTCCTAATCCAATAAATGACTTCTTGGAAATTAAGAGCCGCAAGCGAAGAAGCAGAAGGTGAACAGATGTGGAATGTGTCGCCAGAGTGGACACAATAAAGTGACATGCAAAGCTCCTTTGGATTGACAAGAGTTACATTATTGGAGATAATTATGTGGGATATCCTTTTTTTGTGATAACTTATTGTACACCAACTGCTTCTTTTTTTGAACAAGTGTACACCTATGCTGAAATGCATAGTAGGTGATAAGTGGGTACATCGGGTATAAATAGGTTGTACGCCAAGAGCTTCTCTTATTTTGAAATGTATGTTTGGAGGAAACTTTATTTATTATTAAATATTGTAAAATTACGGAGTACCGATATAGAAAGGTGTACGCATAAACTGGAAAAAAGGAAAACTGAGTACACACCCAACAACGTGTAAATTATCAACCCCGTACACCAAATTTTCTGGACACTTACTCAATGTACACTTTTGGCACGAAATGTTGTACACATGAGAAGATGTGCTCTCAAGAAATACACTAAGGTGTACGTATACACTGCAAGAAGGAAAACCGACAACACACTCACCAACGTGTACACCGAAGGGGAAACCATTATTCCCGTACACCTAGTTTTACTTGGACTTGTTCTCTTCATGGTGGTTTTCTTATCAATCTACACATTCGATGCGCAAATCTCTACACATCAGCACATGTACTCTAGGGTGAAAGACTTATGTCGGTACACCCAGGTGTACAAGACGTTGTACACTAAAAAATACACTAATTTGTACAATGAGGGGTACTCTAAGGTGTACAGGCAGGTGTTCAATAACGTGTACACTATGGTGTTCATTAATATGTGCAATAAGGTGTACAATAATGTGTACACTAAGGCACATCCGGTTAGGCATGTGATCCTTTGCAGTGAATTTAAGTTTACGACAAGTTATTGGAATTGCTGGAAAGCAAGAGAGTTGGCTATTGCGAATGCACAAGGAACAACCTTTCTTTTAATTTCCGTTACTAGCGTATTGAAGGTTGGTCAACAAAAACACATCACGCATCGACATGTAAGTAAATAACAAATACTAGCAAATGCATTAAATTTTACAGTCATAGCATGTCACACACTTCTTGTGCCGTTCGAAATAGCTTGCACTTGTTGCAAAAGGGCTCAAAAGCAGCGTCAAGATGATCGCAATCTGGACTCTGGACAACTTCATCCTCTGGCCAGTTGAAGAGATACCAATACCTACCTTCATCTGAATTGTAAAAGCACTCAAGTGCGAGTTTGATCCGCTCACATACGAAATGCATCCTCCATGAGCCTAGCGGCGCAAAGTTGTCGGTGTACATCTTAAATGCGACGCTTGACTGGGCTGTGTTACCAAAGCAAGCATGAAAGATACCTAAAGCAAGAATAGACTCTTCCTGTGACGGTACGCTGTGTTCAAGCAATCGGATGGCGCTTTATAGGTCCCTACCGTCCGTTGCGAGTCGCAGAGCTTCATTGTAGACGACCCAACGATTAGGTGTTGCTACGCATTTCAGAAAGAAACTCCGCCACTTTCCATATTCCTGAATATGCCTCCCATGCATATAAACCTCTATTAGATTGCAGCTACGCAGCACTTCGTTTGTGTGCATGAGCAGATAAGATCGCCTACCCGCTAGCAGAAACGGGCGTAAATCTGTTGCCGATTCTACGCCAACTAGAGTGATTATCTTTAGTAGGATTTCATCGAGCAAGTGCGGCGGAGGCGACATATTTCGCAGATAGGGTTTCTGTTGACAAATAAAATTGAAGAAAATGTACAAGAAACGAGATCTAAGATAAATGACTACTAATGAAGTTAAGGCATTACATATTTATGGAAAATAAGACGAAGAGAACTTCCCCTCGATTGATGACATTAAAAGCTAACTTTAATGTAAGGTCGGCGACACTGTTAAATGGGATTCAACCATGCAAGTGGGTAAATGAATGGTTAGACACTTTAAAAAGGGAATAAATGCAAGCGACTAAAAGTAATGAATAGTATCATAAAAGTCGAAAATAAAAATCATACAATTGTATCGATATGGTTATTAGGAAACTGTGTTCGTAAATAAGTGATGATAAAGTTAGTACCTTAATATTCCAGTTATATCGTGTATTTGTACAATATTTGATGTTGTACACCTTAATGTGCACCTTTGAGTACACCTTTCATTAATATGCGTACACCTTACGATAAAAACGAAGTCTCCGTACAAATAGATATTTCGAATACAGTAAGTGGTTTTAGTAGAAGAATATACAATTTTCCTTGGCTTATTAACAGTTGTTTGCTTTATGTTGTTGAGTTTACTGTCATATATTATATTTCTCTCTCTTATTTATTTGACATCCTGTTTTCTCTTCCCTCTTTATATGTCTCATAGCTATTACATTTGTTTCCCGTTTTTCATTCATTAGCTATACAGGTTTCCTCATTTGTCTCACATTCTCTATAGCATTTCTTGTTCGTGCTATGGACCATTTGCCCTTAGATATTGTTGTGAAGATAGCATTGTGTGCAGCTTAGCGATGCTTTAGTGATGCGAGAGGCCTTTTGTTTAGTTGCAAATCTTTTTATCTCCTTCTTCATGTTAATATATTAATATGTGATATATTATATGATTTTGTGTTAAGGGTAATTTAGACAATCATAAGTAGAACCTTAGGTCAAGAATCTCGTAGTATATGTAGGTTGCCTCACGGCATTAACAATATCAAGGAAAACTATTTTCGTACTGTGAGTTTTCTAACATGGTATCAGAGCAATAATCAAGATATACAAAACTTGGTTGTTGTCGATCCTTTGTTCTGTTTTTGTTTCTTCTTTCTTTGACCTCTTTCTACTTCAATCATTCTTTGCTGAGTAGAGTTCTGTGATTCGAGATGGCCAATGATGAAGTGGTTGCGGCGGCTGCTAGGGTTAAAACACGACGAACAATTGATCCTTACGATTTGTCGTCAGGTGATAATCCGGGCAGTGTCATCTCTCAGCCACTTCTTCGAGGACCAAACTTTGATGAGTGGTCAACGAATGTTCGGATTGCACTCAAGGCAAAATTCGGTTTTGTTGATGGGATGATTTCGAAACCTGACGCTACAGCGGGAGATCTCGCTGATTGGGAAGCAAATAATGCTATTGTGATTTCGTGGCTAAAGCTTACGGTGGAAGAAGCTCTGCGCACTACTCTGCCTATTCATGAGTACGCTAGTGAGTTATGGTCTCATATTCAGAGACGTTTCTCAGTCCGAAATGGATAGCGTGTTCAGAGGCTTAAGATAGAGTTGGCCAATTATCACCAAAAAGGGCTTCCTATTCAAGAGTACTATGGGAAACTTACTCAACTTTAGCGTGGGTTAAGCAATTTTCAACAAGCAAAGACTGTTGAGGAGATTGTCAAGGAGAGGGAAGAAGACAAACTTCATCAGTATTTGATGGGCATTGATGAAAATATCTATGGCACGGTGAAGTCCTTGTTACTGTCGCGTGAGCCCTTACCGACTGTTGACGAATCTTATCAGGTCGTGTCTCAAGTTGAAGAATCCAAAAATGCGGGTCGAATGTTGATTAAGAAAACAGAGGAGATGAGTTTTGCTGTGCAAGCTTCTTCTCGGTACTTGAATTCGCCACAGACCCGACCACGATCTGTGTGTGCGACATGTGGTAAAACGGGTCATGTTGCGGAGAATTGTTTTCGGAAAGTGGGATATCCGGCCTAGTGGGGTGAGAGACCTCGTCCGTCACTTGTTTCAGGTCCAGTGACCACACAACAGACTTCGCTTGGACGTGGATGTGGAGCTGCAGTTGCACCTCGGGCAAATGCAGTGACAACAGTGCCTGCTCCATCGGCACACTCTGTTATCACAGGAGCTGATCGGATTGGCATTAGTGGTCTTACCGATACGCAGTGGCAAACTCTAGTGCGAATTCTGAATGATAGTGATCAGACCTCAACTGCTAAACTCTCGGGTATAGTTCCTATCTCTTCTTGGATTATTGACACAAGTGCCACTAATCACATGACCGGTTCGGTTAATATGTTGGCTAAGATATGTGATATGCCGCCAATTATGATCAAGTTACCAGATGGTCGGTTTACGACATCAACCAAACACGGTTCGGTTTGGCTAGGTTCTGAGCTTCGACTTCAGAATGTGTTATTTGTTGATGGCTTACAGTGCCATTTGATCTCGGTTTCTCAGTTGAATCGAGAAAGAGCTACGGTTTTCCAGATTACTGATCGGTTGTGTATTATCCAGGACCGCACTACGAGAACGCTGATTGGAGCGGGTGATGAGCGTAGTGACTTGTATTTCTTTTGGAGTATGGACGTAGTTACGGCAATGCATGTGTCTGACAAGATTTCGTTGGATACTTTGCATCAACACTTGGGACATCCTGCTTCTAGTACGATGGATTTTCTTTCTACTTCAGCATTTAGCAATAATAGTGGTGCTTTTGATTCCAAGAGTTGTGAGATTTGTATTCGGGCAAAACAATCTCGACTTTCTTTTCCTTTGAGTTTGAATAAAACAACATAAGTTTTTGAAGTCGTGCATTGTGACCTTTGGGGTCCTTATCGAACTCCCGCACTTTGTGGCTCGCGATATTTTTTGACAATACTTGATGATTATTCTCGTGCACTGTGGATTTATTTGTTGCTCGACAAGCAACAAGCTCCGAATACATTGAAGAATTTTATTGCGATGGTAGAACATCAATTTGAGAAGAAATTAAAAACAATTCGTAGTGATAATGGAAGTGAATTCATTTGCCTCACTAGTTACTTTCGAGAACAAGGTATCCTTCATGAGACATCGTGTGTGGGTACACCACAAAAAAATGGACGCGTTGAGCGCAAGCATCGACATATCTTGAATGTTGGTCGTGCCTTAAGGTTTCAAGCGTCATTACCTTTACCATTATGGGGCCAATGCATCTTAGCTGTGGGGTATGTGATCAATCGCACTCCTACAGCAACTCTTGGCGGCAAAACTCCTTTTGAGATGCTATATCAACGACCTCCGCCTATGTCTCATCTTCGGGTCATAGGCTGTCTATGCTATGTGCACGAACAACAACGTGGTGGCGACAAATTTGCTATTTGTAGTCGCAAATCTATCTTCTTAGGATACCCGTATGGAAAGAAAGGTTGGCGTGTGTTTGATCTCGAGACTGGGAAGATCACAACGTCTCGTGATGTTCTGTTCTGTGAAGATCGTTTCCCATTTGCTGAGCAAGAGCAACGTGGATTAGTGTCTTCTGATCATAATACTCTTGTCGTCAGTTCGCCATCGGATGATCCGTGGTCATCTGATTCAGATTTTACAGACTCTTCTTTGGTTCCTGTTGACACAGTGGCTCCTGTTGTTACGCCATTGGAGACAGAGACTCCGGTTGTGCCTTCTCCACTCGTGAATGATTCACCATCAACCTCTGCTCCTGCAAGTTCCACGGTGGCACAGGACAGTGATCGTGTTCCTGTTATTTCCTAAGAACAGAGCACGACTCTGCCTCCGACTATACCATCATCTTCGTCTGCACCTTCTATTGACACTGAAGCTCAACCTGAACAACTTGGTCGTGGCTTTCGTGTTCGCCAAGCTCCTGCGAAATTGTCTGATTATGTGTTGCGTACAGTTGCTTCATCACTACCAGCATCTGTTGATGAGGATATTGACTCAAGTTTGTATCCACTTGACAACTATCTTTCATGTGATCGATTTTCTTCTTCTCACTGTGCCTTTCTTCATGCGATTACCAGTGAGGTTATACCTAAACACTACGCCCAAGCAGTTTTAGAGGAGCATTTTCGGGCTGCTATGAGTTTGGAGATTGACTCCTTAGAAGAGAGTCAGACATGGACGATTGAATTTTTACCTCCGGGAAAGAAAGCAATTGGTTGTTAATGGGTGTATACAATCAAATATAAGTCTGATGGTACGATCGAGAGATATAAAGCCCGCTTAGTCGCTCTTGGAAATAGACAGATTGCGGGGGAGGATTACTCTGAAACCTTTGCTCCGGTAGCTAAGATGAATACAATTCGAATTGTTCTCGAGGTTTCCGCGGCAAAGAATTGGGAAGTACATCAGATGGATGTCCATAATGCCTTTCTCCATGGTGCTTTGGAAGAAGAAGTTTTTATGAAACTTCCACCTGGTTTTCGGACCGATGATACATCCCAAGTGTGTAGACTTCATAAATCTTTGTATGGGCTTCGACAATCTCCTCGTTGTTGGTTTGCAAAGCTTACTGCTGCCTTGGTTGAGTATGGTTTTACTCAGCGTGTTCATGACTATTCACTCTTTACTTATCATCGAGGTTCTACTCAACTCACGGTTCTCGTATACATTGATGATTTGTTGATTACAGGTAGTTCGCGTGAGTTGATTCAAGAGTTCAAATATTATTTGAGTACATGCTTTCGCATGAAAGATTTGGGTTTGGCTAAATATTTTTTGGGCATTGAGGTAGCTAGAAGTTCTATGGGTATCTACTTATGTCAACGCAAGTATGCGCTTGATATTATTTTGGAAGTGGGACTTCTTGGAGCAAAACCGGTGGCTTTTCCGATTGACCAAAACCACCGCTTGTCTCTAGCCGATGGTGACGACTATCCTGATCCAAAAGACTATCGTCGATTAGTGGGAAGGTTAATATATCTTGGCGTGACTCGGCCTGATATTTCTTATGCGATACATGTGTTAACTCAATTTATGAAGCAACTGAAAACCGAACATTGGGAAGCGGCTCTCCGTGTGGTTCGATTCTTGAAAGGAAATCCCGGTCAAGGTATTCTTCTCCGGGCCGATTCTCTGCTTTTGTTAACTGCATGGTGCGACTCCGATTGGTCGGGTTTTCCTCTCACTCGCAGGTCACTTACCGGATACTTTATTCAACTTGGTAATTCACCTGTTTCTTGGAAGACTAAGAAACAAGACACGGTTTCATGTTCCTCGGCCGAAGAAGAATATCGTGCTATGCAATACACGGTACGAGAGTTGAAATGGATTAAGTATATACTTACTGCGCTTGGAGTTGATCATTCATCTCCGATCAATCTCTATTGTGACAATCAGGCAGCGATTCATATTGCCTCGAACCCAGTGTTTCACGAGCGTACCAAACATGTTGAGAATGATTGTCATTTTGTACGTGATGCTCTTCAGAGTGGTCTTATCGCGACTCGCCATGTTTCTACACATTTGCAACTCGCCGATATACTTACCAAGGCACTAGGTCGTGCGGAATTTGATACTTTCAAGTCCAAGATGGGCATTTGGGACCTTCATGCTCCATCTTGAGGGGAGGGGGTGTTAATATGTTAATATGTGATATATTATATGATGTTGTATTAAGGGTAATTTAGACAGTCATAAGTAGAACCTTAGATCAAGAATCTCGTTGTATATGTAGCTTGCCTCACGGCATTAACAACATCAAGGAAAACTATTTTCGTACCGTGAGTTTTCTGACACTTCATGATCCAAATTTTATGTGTCGTCTTCCGCTAACATTCTTGCTTGCAGATGCGCGGTTTGTGAATGTTTCTTCGTCTATTTCTTGAGCGTTGTTTTGTGTTTCGGAACCCAGATGCTTTGTATCTTGAAAGTGTTCGGTTTGCTTGCAAGCTTGGTCGTGCAGAGGATGCTCTTGTTGTATTGGAATATGTTCCTTGTCTCTACCGAGGTGCTTTTTTCTTCAGGTTAGTTCTCAAGGTTTCCTCTTTACCTTTGTCTATTCCCTGATTTTACCAAAGCTGACTCTGTTGCTACCCAAGTTTTCAGGAATATTATACACATTGGCCCGATTAAAGTTCTGTTGCATAAGCGGCCTTTCCAGTTGCAACACATTTGATCTGGTTCTCTCTATAACATAAAACACTGTGTGTGTCAATATAATGATTGTTATAATCTATAACGATCGATTGTATCTTTTCACTTACATGTTGTCCCTTATGTGGAACATAATGGTTGCCATTTTAGGGGTCAGAACAGACTTCTAGGGGTTCAACGTTGAAGACCACTCCCATGGTATCTACGAGATATGTTTCTCAATTAATAGTTAGTGTTTTTCAACCATTCATAGTGGTAAAGAAATCATACCGACGGGAATGTGTAGGTTTGTGGTGTGCTTGATCACATGGATTATTTTGAACTCCATGTAGTGGTGGCCATTCTGAGGAGGGATTGGATAGATGTCATTGACTGCAAGTCTGAAGGGACAGTTTATAGGCCTAAACCCTGGAAACGCATCCTGGACTTCAACACAGTAGATTTCAACCCATTTCCCTTCTCCTTTTTCAAGTTCTTTGAATCTGTATGCTTCTGATAGAGGAATTATCATATCAGTCTTACTTCCCTGCACATTTAGGTAAGGTTAGATATGTTATTTGCATCTTTATAACCACTATATATTGATCTGAAACTTACAGTCATGTCTGCTAATATGTAACTCCAGAAAGGTCCATCCCCAAAAACTTCAAACGAGTGGATCCGGATGATCTTTAGTTTGAAACGCCATTCAATAAGTTTCTCATTTCGTTGAATCTCCGAAAGCACGTTGTAGTGCGTCATCTGTTTATATATGCTCAGGATTTTGGTGTTAAGGAAACCGCAGAGGAAAGCAAGTCAGAGGAGATTAAGTTACGGTTTCGCTTGTTTATGGAACTGCATTGCAACTGCCGCTATTTAATTGGAAGCTACACTCGTGAGAAACTAAACCGTCTCCTCCCTTTTTACTTAATTAATAGAGAGATGATGTGTAATGATTATCCCCATTGAAGAGTTGCAACTTTTCAGTATTTAATGTTCCATATTAAGCGTGGTTACCTCCCGCAAGTTCCAATTTCCGAGGAAACATTTTCTAATAGAAATCATGTAGAAAGTTACAAGGAAATAGTCTAGTACAAAATATATCATGCTGCCATTTTTAATTAATTAATTAATAGAGAGATGATGTGTTTTTTTAGTCAACAATAGAGAGATGATGTGTAATGATGATTCCCTTTCAAGAGTTGCAACTTTTCAGTATTTAATGTTCCATATTAAAGGTGATTACCTCCCACAAGTTACAAGGAAACATGTGAGATTGTTGTACACATGCTCACCTTTCAATAATACTGGTGTACACATTTGATTATACTGGTGTCCACCTTGAGTAAATCTGCTGTATACCTTGAATTGTACTGGTGTACGCTATCGGTTATCCTATTATCAACATTCATATTTATTGGTGTACACCTTCAATTAAAGTGGTGTAAACATTCAATTAAACTTGTGTACACCTTCAGTTATATTCAGTTATATTGTTGTACACTTTCAATTATATTGTTGTACACATGCTCACTTTCAATAATACTGGTGAGCACATTCAATTATACTGGTGTCCACCTTGAGTAAAACTGTTGTACACTATGAATTAAGCTGGTGTACACCAACGGTTATCCTATTGCGAACATTCATATTTATTGGTGTACACCTTCAATTATAGTGGTGTAAACTTTCAATTATACTTGTGTACACCTTCAAATATATTGATGTACACTTACAATTATATTGTTGTACACATGCTCACCTTCAATTATACTGGTCTACACATTCAATTATAATGGTGTCCACCTTTAGTAAAACTGCTGTACACCTTGAATGATGCGTTAACGGAGGAAGTGTATTTGAATAACAAGACAAAACCTCATACATTATTTGGGTACATTGAATAACATACATCACGATAGGCTTAATCAAAGGTACAAACATACATCGCTTGTGGTTAGAAAAAGTGCACACTCGTTACAGTTTGCATCGTCCCCGTATGCATAGTGGAAGTACACTCATTCAGGGATCTTGACCACATAATTGGTGGGAAAGTAGAAGGACGGCGTGTACGTTGACATTTTATCTGTTGGGAACCAAGCTAATTCCCACCTCAAACGAGAACACGCACGGCCTATCTGCTCTGAGTTTAACGGGGGCGTGGTACTCAAAATACATTTAAAAATAGTCAGTAGTTGCAGAAGGATTACCTAGACAATAATGAAAGATACCTAAAGCAAGAATGGAGCCCTCGTCGAACGGTGTGTTACCCTCCAAGATGTTACAGGCACCGATTAAGTCGCAACCGTGAGTTGCAATCCGTAGAGATTTGTAGTACACAGCGCTTGTGTTGCGCGCTTTCAAACATTTCTCGAATAGGATCCGCCAATCAGAATTTGGAAGAGTGGGGAGTGCATTGTAACAAACTTGAAACCAGTCGCAAGTTTGTAACACTTCTTCGGTTTGGACAAGTCGGTAGCTGCGCTTACCCGCGAGAACAAATGGTTGTAGGTTCTCCACAGATTGCTCACCCGCAATAACAATGATTTTGTGCAAAATCTCGTCGGGTAAGTCAGGCATCACCGCCATATCTTCTTCTCTAATCAAATTATTTTTGATTTACGACCTAGTTTGCAGAATGGTCTCATTCTCTCTTTAAAAACTAGTTAGCGAATGGATTTTCATGTATAAATTAGGTGGCGTTTAAATGTGGTCAAAATTTTGTCTTTAATGTCATGCAAATTCATCTATTAATGCAGGAAAAAAATCAGTAGTCACGAGATACTACAGTTACTTATCACCGCCCATTGTCTTGTCATGTCTCTTCATATAATACCATTCGTAAATTATTCGTACACCTAAACAGTTATGTACGACCATTTACTACCACTACTTACCACACTTTCATGTACTCCCCTTTCACATTTTACATTTTCAAATGACTCATTTCAACGAAAGTATTTATTATCTTTATACGTCTGATAATTAATAGTTACATCTATTTAATTTGCTACCATTCAATAATATGACTTGCACCTACACAATTGCTTACCACCAACCTTGCCTTATCATAATTAACTACACATTCCTTTGGTCACCATAATCTACACCATTCATTTACTAACGAAAAGATTTTAATTAGTTATTTAACATTTAAATATAACCTACATACTTTTTGTAAAGGGCTTCTCAAACATGTTTATGCAAGCCCATTTTAGTAAGCCCTTTAAAGAAGACTATGTCAAATGTACCCAATGTTATTCATGTAAGTATTTAATACGACCTTGTAAATACAAGCTGAATGGATGCGACTCTTCGTTTTCATGCGTCCTAACGCTTCATGGCACCTCCTTGGACATGCATTGTAACCGTCACATCGTCTCTATATAAATATTTCCAATCGACATAACATTTACTACCATTCCCAAGGCATGGAATCTCTTGACCAACTACCGAATGAAGTTCTTGTGGAAATCTTTGCGCGGGTTGCGTCTGCTTCTTTACATGAAATTCATAATCTCCATTTGGTTTCAAAGTCTTTTCGAAACCTTTGCAACGACGCTTATGTTTCCCAACGTGTCACCCTCCACGAGATCCCTATCATCCCATGGTGTCTTAACAATCGTGAAAACTTTTCTAGATTTTTCTATAGATGTCTTGAGAATGGAAATGCGGAGGCTCTATACCGTCAAGGACTTATCGATTACTTTCAACTCGACCCAGAGCAACAAGGCAACAAAGAGATTGAATATTTATCTTAAGCTTCCAATAGCGGAAATGAAGAATCAATTTATGTCTACGGGTTTATATTGATATCTGTTGGTGGTTGGACACNATTCAAGCTTTTGTCTTCCCTAATCAAACCTTCGATGTTAAAAACGATTGATGAGGTTGAATCAATAAGGAAAGATGTAAGAGCAAATGTTTTATGGTGCGGCAAACCAAAGATGAGACAACTCCAAAGAAGATACATCCGCGAGA
>OVAN01014372.1:0-12090 GCA_900406275.1 Anastatica hierochuntica | reverse complement strand
TATATATTTTTTTTTTAATTAATTCTAATGATGTAGTTGTTTTTTTCCTAATTTAAAGTCATGATATTTGTTTTTCAATTGTTCGTGTGTTTAGATTTTATTTATGGTGATAGTATTATGTTTTTATCTCAACCTCTTAACAAATGTCATATGTTATAGTTGTTTAAAGTGAAGAATTTTTTATTCTTTGTCGATTGTATTATATTTATTCAAATATATAGCTACTTTGTTTGTTGAATGGTTTATCAAAATAATAACGACCTTAAAATTGTCTATATATTAATAGTTTTCTAAGAAAAAGATAATATTTTGGAAAATCATGCCATGGCTTCTCTACAAATATGATTAGAGATATTGCCAAATTTGTATTTGTATGAATTATCATGAATTTTCGTTCAATTGCTTGGGCAACATGTCAGTGCAATATTTTGCCCTTAATGTACATTTCCTAAGATACTTTTCATATTGTGTATATTCGGCTAAATCTTTTCATTTGATAAATTGGCTAACGTTCAACTTTTCTAACATTTATATGCGTTTCGTTTTTCGTTAGTTCAATAAATATTTTTTTCATCAATAATAATATGGTGTGCCGAAGATAAATGCATTTATTTAATCCTAAAATTATATTTTGAATTTAACTACAATTATGTTCTTTTTGTCTTTTTTCGTTTGTGTATCTTTACTAATATATCTTTCCTTTCACATATCTTAGGCAATGTAAATTTATTTGATATCTCTGCCGATATTAATTTTTTAATGTCCTTTTATTTTAGGCAATAATGATAAGGTATGCCGAAGATAAATCCATTTAGTTGATTCTAAACAATTTTAATGTTCCTTTGTAAGATAAATCTATTTAGTTGATTCTAAACAATTGTAATGATGTGTTTCTTTGTGTGGGTTATTAATATATATTTTTATTTGCTTATCTTGGACAATGTATTTTTGTTTCATATCTTTTAAGTAGTGTTCCTTTTTTATTATCATTCTTTTCTCTAAATAAAAAATCTTATATTCTAAACAATAATATGGTTTTTTGTATGTTTTGTAAAATATATTTTTTAGAGAATTTTTTGGTAATATTCTTTTTTTATTTACTCATCAAATTTTTTATGTCAATAAAACTTTTTTTAAAAATATAATAATATAGTACGACTAACATAATAATATAATTTGTGAATATTTGATATCTTTTTATAAGGACATATTTGATATCTTTTTAAGTAGTATTCCTTTTTTATGTTCTTATCTTTTTTTTTATTTAGATCCAAATATCTTCTTTTTTGTTAAATTTTTTTTATTTTCAACAATAATAATATGTTTATTTCTTTTTGTATGTTCTTATCGTTTGTTACTACTATATATATTTTCTTTCTCATGTCTTGGCAAACATATTTGTTTAGTATTTTTTGCGATATTTCTTTTTTTTTGTTTACTCATCAATTTTCTCTAATGACATATTCATGTGGGTCTCCTTTTGTTTTTTATTTGTGTATCTTTCTAAATGTATATTGATTTTGCATATCTTAGTCAATATACTTAAATTAAATATCTTTGGCAATATCCCTTAGCAAGTTATTCTAAGAAATTATTAATTACATATTTTGATACAATATATGTTAAAACCATCAGGTTTTGGTTGTGATAAAAAAACAATTTGGGTTCTCCATTGTCCAACATTTAGAAAATATTTTCTTTTGGGCCGACTTTTAAAATTTTTTTAAGCTCAACGGGTATGACCCATGCCAAAAAATTGGTCTGACGCCAAACTCTGTCTCACGTGTCTCTTCGGTTTCCTACTTCACTTTCTCTTCTCTCTGATGAAACCCTAACCACGTGAACATTAGCAATGTCGTTGATTGTGTCGCGTCTGTTCACGGCGATCACATCGGAGGAACTGCTGTTCGGTAATATCTTCGTTCGTCTGTTGTTCTTGCAATTATATTTGGTTGGTGTGTTGACAACTTATACTTATTTTGTTTTAGAAGTTTCTAATTTATCGGATCAATTGTCGGAAACGGGTTAGCTTTCTTTTGGTTATCTCTGTTTGTTTTCGCGTACATGTAGAAGACTAGTTTAGATTCGTTGCTCTTTGTTTTAGTTTTAGTTAATCAATATTTATTCTTTTCTTTGTTTTAGTTGTTGATGATGATTGTGCTGGTACACGATCGAGTTCATCCAATGATCGATCTTCTTTGGACAACATTGGTGATAGTTCGGGTGTAGCTCCGTAGTCATCTGGAGACGGTTATGAGTCCGGTAAATCTGATTTTGAGTCTGATTATGAAATTTTATGTCTGTTGATAATGATGGTGGAGGTGATGGTGAAGATGGTGATAGTTCAGATTATGACCGTGAGAGTGATGAAGAGAGTAAGTGGATGAGGGATTATCCAAGTGACCATGATTCAGAGGATTTGCTAGAGTTTGACTGCCCTCTTGAGGATGAAGAAGAAGACAAAAATTCTGAGGATGATGATAGTTGGGATAACCTGAAGTTTAACAGTCGCACAACGGAGTTCTCGAGTGAATGCTGTTCTTCAAGTGATTGCACTTCAAGCTATCAACCACCGAAGAAGAAGCTTCGCATTTCATCGTCCAATGATGAATCCTCAAGTCAAGGATCGGATAGTGAATCTTTGGAAAATGAAGATAGTGGTTAGTCTTTTTTTTTATCTATTACTCTTTAATTCCGTTAGTTTTTTTTGGTTGTGGTAAATATTTTGAACTCTTTGTGGTGGTTGTTTTGTAATACCACCTTTGTTTATTGAACTCTATTTTGTATATAAAATCTTGCTTCAATCGGCTTAAATTTATAATGTTATTGTTCATCTTATTAGGTGTAATGTGTTAATGTTGCTCATTAAAAAGAGCCTTTTAAAATAGGTAACAGTTTGGATATGCCTTGAGACTAATGCTATTAAGAATATATAATATAGCTTAATAGTAACACTTGGTTTTGTCTTAAATAATGAATACACAACGTTAAGTTTATGTCTTGATTTAGAGTTACAAGGATTATTTAATATTTTAATGTATTCGGTATGCCTAAAACATATGGTTTAAAAATGATCGTTTTTATAAAAATTTTTAGTAATTTATATGAGTTTGTACATTTTCCATTTTAATTTTAGCTATAAACGATATAGTTTTAAAAACAAATTCTGTTTGTTAAGATAAGACAACATCTATAGTTTTTGTTCGGATTATTTTATTTTTGAGTTTATCTCTTTGCATAATTGTAAGGGTTTTTAATATTTATTTATATTCGGTCGTGACAAAATATATAGTTTAAAAGATCTTTTATTTTGGAAGGTATAAAACAAATTGAAGATTTATATGGGATTGGTTGTATTGTAAAATGTCAATGTTTATTGCTTTGGTTAGTTACGTGTATTTGGAAATTTCGTTTTATTTTAATTAAGAACAATTATAATTTAAAAAAACTTGATTTGTTAAGATAAGGAAACATTTATAGTTTAGGTTTGAGAAATATCAAAAGGTCTTAAAAAGAATTTTTTTTTTCTTTAAGTTATAGATATATATATCGATTAGTCAAATAAATTAGAATGTATACTTAATATTCTTATATATTCGGTCTTTGCAAAACATAAAATTAATATTCGGCTCTTTGACTTATTGGGTTTATCTCTTTTCCATAATTAAAGAAAATCAATTTTTAATTATATTCTTGATTTACACCAGCATTTGTTGGGGTCAAAAATTGTCCCGACGAAATCGATGCCTGAAAAAGGACCACGGCAACGATGTTCTCTTCTTCGGACACAGGAATCGTAAGAATACCTGAAAGCTCCGAGATTCTCATCGTTCAGGCTATCTCTTTCCGACCTGGCTTCAAAGCTTCGGAGATAGTCGATCACGACCAATTTCCGAAGGAAGTATATCTGTCCGCAAGCAACTAAAGCATCCGAGTGCCAAGGTCAGCATCAATGGCCTTCGGATAACTCTCACGAGACCACACAATACGTCCTCCGAAGCAATATAAAACCACTAAAAGCGTTAGAGAACCACGTCGCTTCAAAGAAATGTCTAAAACGTCGATTGACGCAAAACCTACGAACGAGTCTTGGAACCGATAGACGACCGAACTAGAAGCCGATCTAGACGTCGATTGAACCAAGACCGGAGACCCGTCTTGGCGCCAATTGGTGCCAAGACAGAGCATCTTTCTTGGCGCCAGTTGGCGCTGAGACGCGGATAACGTTCAGCCGTAGTCCGTTGACTGAACCACGTCCCTTCCGATCATCATTTCCTTCGATCCGTCACTTGATCATCTCTCGTTGCGTCTCGATTGGAGTTTCCGTCAAACCGTCATGACAAGAGTCGCAAGGATTCGTGTTTTCCGTGGATTTCGTATCAATCGTATAAAATGACGACAGTTAATTTAAGCACCGGAAGAATCTAAACTATACGATTGACCGTATCGGTCCATGAAGTTATTGCCGCTTATTCCTGCAAGAAACTGTTTTCCGCGATAAATCGTAAATGTCACTTAGCCGCGAAACGGCCCGAAAGGGCCCAAACCGTGATAACGGTCCAATTATGATTTTCGGGCGAGAACCGGCCCACTTGCAATGGCGGTTCACCAGGATGTCGTGAAAATGTTAAGTTCTGGGAAGATAAGGAAGGATCTCGAAAAGATTTAGAAATATCAGGGAAAAAGGAATATTCCCGCGAGAAGATATGCACGAATCGGGACGGAAAAGGAAATCGAGCCAGCCCACGAAGATCTATATAAAGGACGCGAAGTGAAGGAGAGAGGGAGACATTCGTTCATTCACAGAGCTTTTCGTCACCACAAAACACTTAGAAAACGAGGGTTCTTATTTTCGTTTTTCGTTAGCGAGTTGCGTCTCAAATAGGTTACGAGTATGCATCGTAGTTCTAGGTAATCGTCACCAACAGATCTTGCGGCCACGGCTTAACACCGGTTGCGCACGCTCCGATCACGAAATTCGAATAAGATCTATTAACTTCTTTGTTAACTATGTCTGTCGAATCGTTCTTCGTTTACGCTTTTCGCATACTTTAGATTCGTTCTCTTATTCACTCTGTATTCGTTCACGTTAACTTGTTTCACGAATCCTGTTACTTTTTCACCGTTAATTCATATCGCTTCGCAATATATTTCGTATTAACTCAATTTTGTTATCTAACTTACTCACGATTTCTGTCTTATTGTCTTCGCAGTTTAGTTTCTTATTTTCTTCTTCACTAATTCGCTAACTCGCTACTTGATTTGTTGATCTTTGGCTACAGAGAATCAGTGAACCACGTATCATTGACAATGAGAATTTTTGTTCCCACAACATTCTATATAAAGTGTTTAACCTTTTCCGTTTAGAACATATTGCCTACCTTTATACTTTAGCTTTTTTTATCTTAAAGTATTTATTATTTTGAGAAATTCAAATTGTTTGTCTTCTTGTTTGAATTTTTCTGTGCAATTCAAAAACAACATAATGTATAACTAAATACTTCATGTACATGTTTGGATTTTATTGCAGTTTTTAGGTTGTGACCATGACCCCTAAGAGAAATTTGAATCCTTCTAATTGTTCGAGTAAGCTTTTTATTGGTGTTTCTTGGTTGTCTTGGATGTTGTTTATTTTTATATACCACATTTTTCTTATGTTCTTCTTTGTTGTTAAAGGTTCAAACATTCAGAATCCCATCTATATAAATATCGATGATGAGGAGGGTCGGTCCATCGCAGATAGTAAAAAACGTCCAACAATGGATTCTAGAGCCGTTGGTAAGGGCATGGATAATGGTGGTTTGGATGGTCTTTTTTTCATTGACACAAGTTTAGAAGAGGATCAATTTGTCCCATGAGTTGGTTTACAGGACAGGTCGGTTCGAAAACGGGCTGGTACACGGGTTGATTATTCTGTTTTGGATTGTGATGAGGATGATAGTGAAACTGAAAGTGATGGTGAAGACTTAAATTTCAATGCATATGTTTTGAAGGATGGTCCTGATATTGATTGTTTTGATCATCGTGATTATGGAAATAATGATAGTGATACAATTTTGGAAGATGATGAGATAGATGATTATGATGAGTTCTCAGCTAATGCATCGGAAACCACATTAGGGTATACTTCAAGTCATAGTGATGATGACGGTGACTACCAACCACTAAAGAAATTTTGACGTCTTTGATCGGTTTTGCCAATTATTTTTATTTTTTTGACAATTTATGGTTTTTTATAAATAATTTGTTATTTATTTTAATTTTATTTTTATGGATAATAAACGTTTGGTTTTATTTATCATAGTTTTTTTGGATTTATGATTTTGTTTTGCTGATAATCAATTTTAATAACACGAGTTGCCTTAACTTTTTTATGTTCGTATAATGACAAATAACATGTTATTTTTACTCAAGTTACATAGCGTTCAAAATATTTAACCCATGCAAAATTTTTAAGGGTTTGTAACGTTCCTTAAATTTAATAGATTCGTGTCTACCAAGAACATCATAGTAATTAGAGAGTTGTGTGGCAACAATCTCAAGCATAAATTTTAGCCTTTGTTTCAATACGACTCTACTTCTTATCCAAGCAATTTATCTTTGAGCGTTTTCGAATTTGGTGACCCATAAATTTATTAGTTTTGGATATTAGTTTTGGATATATAGTTTAGGTATAAATCTAAACCTCGGTTGGTTTGTTTATAAAGACACCATTCTTGCAAAATTGTGGGCAAAAGATTGTTGATTTGTGATGGTGAGTATTGTTTGGAGGTTTTTTGGATGTTCTTCAATGGAGAAGAACAAGAACAAGTTTACTATGAGTTTAAGGATTTTTAAGAAAGATGAGCGAAAAGAGACAAAGAGTTTGTAAACGATTTCTTTATTGATGTTCAAGAGAATCGATTACACTATGAGTGTTTGGGTATCAAAGTTTCGAATCCTTGAATTAGGGTTGTTCTCTTTGTATCTATAGCTTTTCGAGTTAGGGTTTTTATTTATCTTATGGATAAATCCTACATTCGAGCTTCTCATACAAAAGGAATATTTCCCAAGATTCAATAAGGCATTTGTCCTTAACTCTTAAGATCTTAGACTAACTTAGGGGATATCCTCCCTAACTCGGCTATGACCTCGGCTTGGCGATTGGGTCCTTGGCTATGCCCTTGGTTAGCACCTACAACTAGGGGGTTTATCTATGTCTCCTTGGTCTACGCTATGGCCGGACTCTAAGGGAATAAAATTACCCCCAACACTTATCCCCCACTCTTCATTTTCCACGTGTGGAATTTGAAGAGTAGATCGTGTCTTAAGAGATTTTGGTTCATACCTTAGGTTTGGGATCCACTTTGTGAAAGTAAAGAAATAGAGTGTAGCTTTAGCCATGGCTTTCGTTGGCATCGCCAGTCTTTCGCTGCTATGGCTTCATTCTTGGTGAATCTCATTAGCGCTTATTGGGCCGCATCTTCTAGATGATCATTAGGCTTGAACTCTATGGCGTGGTTTGCGCTTCGCTTTTTGCTTTCGGCCAATTATTTCTAAGGTTAAATAAGCGGGAAAGCAAAGAGTTTTGGTCATCTTCTTCCATTGCTCGTGTCACATTATGTCTCTCTCTTCTTCACTGCTCCTTCACGCTATCGGCGATTCTCCAATTCTGGTAAGTTCTCGTCTTCTGAATACTATTCCGTTTACTGTAGAGTTGTCGATTGCTGATTTAGGGACATTGCGGTTTTCTCGAATGGTAGTTATGGATAGAAAGACTCCATCTGGAGCTCCTCCATCTTCTGCTTTGGCCATGGCCTTCGCGGCTAGGGCCAAACTTCAAGAACTTGAATCTCCTGTCGCCAATGTTCCTCTGCCTTCTGGCTCTAGTGCTCTGAGAGGATCTGAGACCATTCTGCCTCTGCCTTCAAAGAGGCCTAGGCAGACCCGGCCTTGTAAGGAAGCTGTTGAAGCAGTGGCTTCCGACCTTTAGTAAATAAATAAAATATCGACCTTCTTTTTTCCAAAAGTTTCTATTAGTTCAGGTCGTAATAGAGTATTAATTTTTCTGTTTGAGGTCACTTTTTCGAATATGTGTCTATGTACATTTTTCCCCCTTATTTTTAACAATATTTAGGCCCAATTTTTTTCTCTGCTTCCAGCCCACAAATTCTCTGGATCGGGCCTGGGCCTAGGGCTAACCCCAGGGAAGGTCGGGCGGTCAGAGATGTTCTCCGGAAGGAGCTGTACATGTACAACCTCTCGGAGATGATAGAGACCCGGAGCCGTTCTTCTCGGGACCCTTACGCCGATCTCATGCAGGTTCATTTTCGTTCTGTCTTTACTGTGGTGATGGTGGCTTGGAATTGTCTTTACAACCATCTTTTTCAGGTTTCGGCGACCATCTTTGTCCTTAGGGAATAGAATGCCAAGGGTCCAACACAGGTCCCTAAGCCAAATCCTACTTAGAGAGCCTTGGAGCAGGAGCTAGCTATGGAGCGGAAGAAGGCTACAGAGGTTCTCAGGAATTTGCAGGATACGACGCACAGGGCTCAGTATGTGGAGGAGCTTGTGGCTGTGCACAAGAATGAGATCATTGATCTTCTTGAGCAGGTCGAGTCCCTGAACCGGCAGAGGGACGCTTCTGCAGTGGGTCTGGGTAGGATGCAGGCGAACTACCAAAAGGGAGACGTCTCGGCAGGCCAAAGAAGACAGAGTGGCTCCTCCTAACTATTATGTGACCATTCTGACCTGCTTTCTGATCGGGAGACTGGAGCTGGCCCTTCCGGAGAAGCCCCCGAGCAGTAGGTGGAGCGTGGAGCGTAATAGACTTTTTGTTGCCCTTCTTTTTTGAAGTCATGGTTGTTTGGCTTTTAACTCTTTCTTTTTTTGTATATATGACTTGTCTCTTTCTGTGCCCTTTTTTGTGCACAAATTTCTTTTGAGTTTGTTTTTCTGCAACAAAGACATCTAGACAATCGTTAGCGTTAGCTAAAAATGAGGCATCATGTGCTCGGTGGGCACAATGCCTTTGGGCACAAGGCCTTTATTCGGGGCTAGAGTATGTGATCAGTGGTACTAGCCCCTTCTTTTTTTTGAGTGATTTGCTCGGTGGGCGCTAAGCCTGTGGGCACAAGGCATGTTTCAAAATTTAGTCCTTATGTCGAACCTTATTGACACTGTTGTTGGGGTCAAAAACTGTTCCGACGAAATCGATGCCTGAAAAGGACTACAGAGACGCTGTTTTGGACACAAGAATCGTAAGGATATTTCCAAACTCCGAGATTCATGTCGTTTAGGCTATCTCCTCTCGACTAGGCTTCGAAACTTCACATGTAGTCGATCATGGTAAATCTCCACAATAGTTCTATCCGTCCGCAAGCAACTAGAGCATTCGAGTGCTGGAGCTAGCATCAATGGCTTTCGGATAACTCTTGCAAGACCACATGAAACAACCTTTGGAGCGATACGAAACCACCAAAAGCATTGGAGAACCGCGTCGCTTCGGAGAAATGTCTAAACGCCGATTAACGCCAAACCTACGAACGAGTCTTGGAACCGATTGGCGATTAAACTAGAGGCCGATCTAGACATCGATTGGAACCAAGACCGGAAGTCCGTCTTAGCGCCAATTGGTGCCAAGACCAGGTCCTGGTCTTGGTGTCGGATGGTCCTGAGACGCGAACAACGTTCAGCCGTTATCCGTTTACTGAACCACGTCCGTTCTGATCATCATTTTCTTCGAATCGTCACTTGATCGTCTCTCGTTTCATCTCGATTGGAGTTTCCGTCAAACCGTAATGACGATAATCGTAAGGATTCGTACTATTCGTGGACTTCGTATTGATCGTGTAAGACGACGACGGTTAACTTAAACACCGAAAGAGTCTAAACTATACGATCAGCCTTATCGTTCCACGAAACTATCACTGCTTGGTCTTACGAGAAATGGTTTCCCCGAAATAAATCGTAAAGATCAATCATCCGTGAAACGGCCCGAAAGGGCCCAAACCGCGATAATGGTCCACTTACAATTCCGGGTGAGAACCGGCCCATCAACGATTACGGTTTGCCAGGGTTTCGCGAAAATGTTAAGTTTCGAGAAGTTCTCGAAAGATATATGCAAATAAGGGAAAAAGAAATATTTCCACGAGAAGATATGCACAAATCGGGGACGAAAAAGGAAACGAACCAAGCCCACGAAGATCTATTTAAAGGGTGCAAAGGAGAAGGATGTAAAAACAACAGAATTTTCGTCACCACAAACACTTAGAAAACTAGGGTTCTTACTTTGTTTGTTTAGCAAGCTGCGTCTCAACTAGGTTACGAGTGTACGATGTAGTTCTAGGGATTCGTCGCCAACAGTTCTTGCGGCCACGGCTTAAACACCGGTTGCGTACGCTCAAACACGAATTCAAATAAGATCCATTTTCCTTTCTTCGTTAACTGTGTCTTTCGATTATTATTCTTTGTATTCATTCACGTTTTGATCTACGATTTACTTTCGTGTTCATACTGTTTCACGTCACGAATTCTGTTTACTTAAACTTGTTCTTATGAATCTTGTTATCTTATCACTGTTATACGCATTTAGTTTCGCAACCTGTTTGTATCAATCTCACTTACGTTATTCATCATGTTTCATTTCACTTTCGTCATACGAATCATGTTAATTTCGATCTCGCAATCTGTATTCATATCTGCTTTACTCACGCTTTTTGTCTTATTTCGTTTCGCAGCTTAGTTTCGTGACTTTAACCTAATTTCTCGTGTTCGTCATCTGATCTCATCGCTTTTTGTCCACAGAGAATCCGTGAACCACGTAAACATTGACAGTGAGAATTTCGGTTCCCACAACTGTGTGTCAAAGTTTTTGCTAACTTTATTATGATCGACAGGTTTTAAGTTTTTCTATGAGTCGTGTACTAGGATGGACAGGGGTGCACATATCCATTAGTTATGCTAACTCATAGTTTTGATGTGTTGCATCTACCACCGTTAAGATTTGGTCCGCATTTCGCCACAACCTTTCAACCATTGTTTATGGAAACTCGTCTGCATTCTGCCATGACCTTTCGGACGTGGTTTTTAGGATGTGGTCTGCATTAGATCAACCATAGTTAAGAGCCCATCCGCATTCCGCCATGACCTTTCGGCCATGGTTTTTAGGATCTTGTCCACATTATAAGAATTTTTGGGCACAAGGCCTTAATGGTGGTCTTAACCAAGAGTGAGGCATCAAGCCCTTAGTTATTCCTAAAGAGGTTTTCAAAGATAGTGTATATCTTTTTTCCTCCAAAGGAAATTGTTTCTCTTTTCTTTCAAGAATGTATTTCAAGATCCGCAATTTCTTTCGTCAAAGAATAGCGGATCTTTTATTACATAATTGAATTCTAAGAAAAACGATGACCATCTTATGGCTGAGAGGTAGTACAAAGGCTCACGCCGTGGCCTCCTTACCTAGAAGTGGTATTTTTTGAGGTGAAGGGCATTCTAGTTGTTTGGTTGCTCTCTCCCATGCCTATCTTGTAATCTGTAAGCTCCGGCATTTCGTACCTCTATGATCTTTTAATGTCCTTCCCAGGTTGGGGCTAGCTTTCCAATGGCTTTATCTTTGGTGTTGTTGAACACTCTTCTTAGGACCCAGTCTCCTTTCTGGAAAGTTCGTGTCCTGACCTTTCTGTTGTAGCTCCAGGCTACTTATTGTTGGTAACACCAATTGCGCACCATCGCAACATCCCTTTTTTCCTAGATTAGGTCTAGGTCTAGGTCTAAGGCCATCAATTCATCATCAGTTTTTTCATCGTGGCAGAGAGTTCTGGCTGTTTTGACGTTGATCTCTGATAGCTCAGGTTTTCACCCGAGATAACACTGCAAGCGTACAGATGTACGTTGTAGTGGTTCAGGATCGAATCTATAAAGACAAAAGAGTAGCACGAAGAATCAAGATCAAACAACGGGCTAAGGCTAAAAAATGTCTTGTAGAGTGATGCAAATATCGAAATAAAGAGAGCAAATAAACGCAGCAGCAAACGAGGTTGTAAACAATTCAGAAAAGAGTTAAGCATCGGGTATTCTCAGGGAAACATTTCATTGTTGACTTAAACTACA
>OVAN01014371.1:0-12090 GCA_900406275.1 Anastatica hierochuntica | reverse complement strand
CTTTCTTCCCCAATTCCATCGAATTCGACTTTGTCTTTCGCAGACTCTGTTCAGTTTTGAAAGGTTCTGTTTTCCTGTTTCAAAGATCTTGGGTTGCATCAATACTTCTCCGCTAACTTGTCACCTCCATCCGTCTTCTTTATTGGCAGAAAATGGGCACTCTTTGTCAATCGGTCAACGATTACCCAAATTGCATTCTTACCTCCACTGGTATATGACAATCCGGTGACAAAATCCATGGTTACCATATCCCATTTCCATTGTGGTAATGGTAAATCTTGAAGAAGGCCGCCTAGTACTCGGTGTTCTGCCTTTACCAATTTACCTGTCTGACACTGCGAAACCCAAGTGGCTACATATCCTTTCATTCCGCCCCAATGATAGTACCTTTTGAAACCTCGGTACATCTTTCCCATTCCCGGGTGAACTGAGAACTTTGAACAGTGAGCCTGTTGCAGAATTTCCTTTCTTAACCCTAAATTGTTTGGTACACAGACTCTTCCTCTGAACATGACCGTTCCATTGGCCGCTACATGATACCCGATAACTCCCTTTTCGAACATTTCTTTGAGAGACTCGTCGCTATCGTGAGCCTGGCGAATTTTCCATAACAAATCAGCTTGGTCCACTACTTCTTAACTGGTTAAACCATCTTCTACCGTAGTGGTGCACAACCTGAGACTTGCTATCATCTCCACCAACTCTTGAGTCTCCTTTGACTCGGCCACATCTGACCTTCTGCGGCTTAAAGCATCTGCGACCTAGTTAGCCTTACCAGGGTGATAGGATATCTCCATCGCATAATCTGCCAGAAGTTCTATCCATCTACGCTACCAAAAATTCAAGTCTAGTTGGGTGAAAATGTACTTCAGGCTCTTGTGGTAGGCTAAAATTTGAATCTTCTCTTCGTACAGATATGCTCTCCAGATCTTGAGGGCAGAAACTACTGCTGCTAATTCCAGATCATGCGTCGGGTAGTTCAACTCGTGAGGTCTCAGTTGACGTGAGGCATAGGCGATGACCCTCTCAAGCTGCATCAGAACACATCCCAAACCAACTCCTGAGGCATCTGTATAGACCTGATACGGTACCCCTACTTTTGGCAGAGCAAGCACTGGCGTCTGAGTCAGTCGATCTTTTAATGCCTTGAGACTCTTGGAATAGTCCTCTGTCAATTCGAATTTAACTCCCTTTCCTGTAAGGCGAGTCATCGGCTTGGCCAAACTAGCGAATCCTTGGATAAACTTGCGATAATAACCCACTAAACCCAAGAAACTGTGAACTTTTGTAGCACTGGTAGGCGTCGGCCAATCGGTGATAGCTTTGATCTTTTCTGGATCCACTGCGACTCCAGATTCTGAGACTACATGCCCTAGGAATCCTTTTTCCTTTTGCCACAAGCTGCACTTGGTGAGCTTGGCGTACAACTTCTGCTCCCTTAACGTTTCTAGCACAATCATTAAGTGCTGGGCATGCTCCTCCTTAGTCTTGGAATACACGAGGATGTCGTCGATGAAGACAATCACGCACTTGTCCAAATGCTTCCTGAAGACGTCATTCATCAACGTCATGAAGGCGGCTGGTGCATTCGTCAACCCAAACGGCATGACTACAAACTCATAATGCTCGTATCGGGTACGAAAGGCCGTCTTTCGAACATCTTCTTCCGCGATTCGAGTATGGTGATAACCTGATGCCAAATCAATCTTGGAGAACCAAGAAGCTCCTTGGAGTTGGTCCAACAACTTGTCTATTCTTGGCAGAGGGTACTGGTTCTTAACTACGACCTTATTCAGGCATTTGTACTCGATGCATAACCGGAAGGTGCCATCTTTCTTCTTCACAAACAGGACTAGAGCTCCCCATGGCGAACTGCTCGGGCGGATGAAACCTTTCTCGATCAGATCCTCCAACTGCTTCTTTAATTCTGCCATCTCAGCGGGTGTCAAACGATATGGCGCTCGAGACACAGGAGTCGTTCCTGGTTCAAGCTCAATGGTGAAAGCATCCCTTCTCTCTTGTGGCGGTCACTTCAATGGTTCAAATACGTCCTCATACTGAACTACCACAGGAATGTCCTTAATCTCCACAAAATCACTTCCCTTGGTGACCGTGATCGTTGCAATGAACGCCTCATTCCCTTTCCTTATGAGCTCCTCTGCTCGCAACATTGAGATGACTGGGACTCTGGAACTCGTCCTAATTCCTTGGAAAATGGCCTCCTTCTCAGCTCCAGGTATCCTTACTTGCGCTTGATGACAGTCTAGGTCCACTCCATGATGATCTAACCAATCCATTCCTAGGATTACGTCATATCTGCCCATCTCCATTTCAGTCAGGTTTCCGGCGAACTCCTTCCCTTCAATGACGATTGGCACTCCGACATGGATTGTAGTGGCTCCCATCTTTTCCTTGCCAATAGTAGCGACTTTCCGGCTTCTCTTGACAAACTTGCCACGGAAATTCAACCTCTTGACCATCTGGGGTCTCACAAAGCTATTATTCATAGCTCTAGAATCGAACATAGTATAAGCGACTTCTCCTCCCACCAATACAGTCCCTACAGAAGGGCGATCCTAATCATTCTACGGTTCGGACTCTCTATTTGACTGACTCTTTTCACAACAACACATACTCCTACTTTTTGTACAGAAAGGATTAACAACATGTCGGCGATAGGCTCAACTCCTTCATAGCCGTCCGTGGCATTGACAATAGCTTTGGGCTCCTCTTCCTCCTCGGCTAACTCTGCAGCAAAGACGCAAGGTACCAGACTCTGCGGGTGGGGCTGACGCGGTGGCAATGGCGGCGGAGGTGGCGGAAGCGAATTAACTCGAGGCTCCAGGCACATCTTGGAATAGTGACCCCTCTGACCACAATAGAAGCATCACACATGGGGTGCTGGTAGATTAAATCCTGGCGGGTTAGCTACTGGCAGATTAGTTGCAGGCAGATTAGCTACTGGTGGATTTCCTCTTGGATTGGCCGGTTGAGCTGCTGGGGCTACCCCCTACTGGTAGGGCCAATATTCTTGCCTGTGCCCCACCTGATTGTAGTTGAAGCATCGGAATGCTCGAGGCCGCGGGGCATATGCTTGACCAAAGGCTTGATTAAAATCCCTCTTTCGACTATTTGGGTTCACTCGAGGCAGAGGCGGCATGTTCTTCTCTCTTTCCTCTTACAGACCCTTCTCCTGGTCAGCTGCCTTCTCTATCAGCTCATCCAGAAAATCATACTTCACCAACTTGCAGCGGTTCTTAATTTCGATATTCAGACCATTCAGAAACCTCTTGATCAGCTCTTGCTCCTCCAGATATCGACTAGTAAATCGACAGAGACGGCTGAACTCCTCCTCATACTGACGGACATTTCGATTTCCTTGAGTAATGGTCAGAAACTGGTGCTCCATAGTATCTATCACCTCCCGAGGGAAATACTTCCTCTGAAATAATGTCTTGAAGTCATTCCAGGATAGCTCATACTCTCCCCGAGTATTTTCAACCTTACCGCTCCACCAGACTAAGACTTCTCCCTTCAGATACTGTACAGCCAAAGCCCGAGGTACATCTTTGGACACTGCAGATGGTCTAAATTCTGCTCCAGCTTCCTCTTCCAATCATCAGCAGCGACATGATCAAATTTCCCTACAAAAATTTCCGCTCCCAGTTCTCTGAGCTGCTTGATGTAATCCCAGTAGGACGGTCCATCGCGAAAACGGTTCTGTGGCGGTGGTGGCACAAACTGCGGCATCCTAACCAGCAGTTTAGGGAGCTGTGGAAGATTCGCAGATCTGTAGGAAACTTCCCTAGCAACTGTCCTCTAGCTCTGAGCTCGGCTTTGGCTAGCATGATGCCTGGCTAGTTCTGCTTCCAACTCCTCATTCCTAGCAGCGAGTCTGGCAGTTTCAGCTAAAGCATCCTCGGCAGCTCTGCGGGTGACAGACCCTGCGGTTCTCTAAGATGCTCTGGTCTCACTGACGGTGTTCCGGTGATCATTCCTACTTTCGCCTACACTCTCTTGTGAGTTGGCGGTTGGGCGTCGGCGACGTTTTCGGCAGCAGCAACACTCACATGCTGGACGACTTCTTCAACCATGGCAGCAGGACCATTCACAGGCTAAACGACTTCTTCCACCATGGGAGCAGGGGCGTTAGGGAAGATTACTGGCTGGACCTGGGGCTGAACCCTCGTTTGATTTACGGCAGCATCACGGGGCTGGTTACTATTCACTCTTTCGGTGGCGACCATCTGCAAAAGGAAGACCTTCATTAGACCGACTTCAAACTTGAAGGAGAAAGGAAAAGGCTTAGCGACAACGAGTTAGGTAGATTCAGACGGAACAAGTGTTCTCTTTTTTTAAAATACCCCTTTCCCAAAACATTTGAAAACACAAAACCGAATCGAAAACCGAAGCCTCCCGGGTCAGAAATGATTTGGCAAAATCCTAGGCTCTGATACCACTTTGTAACACCCCGGTTCACCTGGCCAACGCTCCTCCCAGATCTGTTATCCTTTCTAGACTATCTACAAACTCACAATCAATCTCCCAAAGCAATTCTAATAAAATCTTATTCCAAATCATGAGTCTATTTATTCCATCCCATAACTAAATCCATCTCAAAACAAGATTCAACCAAAAAGTCTAAAAAGGAAACAAAACCAAGTTCGAAAAAAGGAACAATTTAAAGAACCCGATCCCGAAAAACAAACACCGTTCCCATCATCATCCGTCCAGTTGCTCGTCATACTCACCTGCAGGGACAAAAGGGGAGGGACAAGTGGGAAGGAGAGGGTGAGTGACAGGGGAATCAGCCAGCGAAACATCCAATGCTAAGCATACAACACCGCGGAAAGGACTTAACATGCTATCACGGATAACATAGAATTAACACCAAGCAGACACCTATTGTGCCACAATCAAATATGACATACAAAGATTTCCTAGGCAAAATCCCCGATTTCTCCAATTCGCCTTAACCAGCTGGCAACCACCATAGTGACCGACTATCTCTCTCTCCAACTCCCCGGTTTGGGTGGACCCATGACTTTCTTTCACTTCTCCGGGGGCGAATACATTCCCACCATCACATTTCCAAACTCAAATCATCATATCCTAATACACTATTTCAATTTCCTAGACCTAACATTTGAAGCATCAACCAGACTGACTTGACTCACAATCAGGACTATTAAGCAAGACGCGTTAACCCTATGCTAGCAATGAAAACATCTTAAGGCAATTCTACGGGGGTATAGTTACGCGGATAGCACCTCACCTTGACAATTCGCGGATAAAGACTAGCGCGGGAGATTTCTGGACTGCTACTGGACTTCTGGACCAGAGACAAAAGGAACTCAGATTAGACCTTAATCCGAACTTTGCCTAAAAAGGAAACTTTCCATTTATGGAGACCAGCCATAAATGGAAACTTTCTAAAAATAGAAACTTTCTAAATCGGGAAACCTGCCCAAAATAGAAACTTTCCCGAAAAGGAAACTTTCCAAGAATAGAAACTTTCCAAATTGGGAACTTGCCAAAAATTGAAAGTTTCATTAAATGGAAACTCCGAAAACCGGCACAGAAAAACTAAGAAAAATAGCACTGATTACGAATGCGAAACTAAAAGGAATTAAACGCGGAAAAGGTCGGGAACAGAAACACGGGAATCCTCACCTCACGGTTTACCGTCAGTGTAGAAAACGGAGAGGGAGACTCGCAGCTTCTCGGGCACGGAGGCTGGGAGCGGCGGCATGACTGGAGCGACGGAGAGATGGCTCGACAGAGGCTCGATCGGGCTCAGTAAGGCTTGGAGAGCCTCGGATCGGGACAAGCGACGGCTGCGGTTCACGATCGTAGCGCGGAGGCGATGCAGCGGCGGCTGGAGACTGCTGCAATGACAAAGCAACTCGAGCGGAGGCTGACGGCATCGGGTTCCCGGGAAGCGAGAGCGGAGAAGACGTTCGGCACGGCGGAGAGCTTTGCGGCGCGAAGATAGTCGATCGGAGCAACAGCGGCAACACAGGAGGCTCGGTGGTCAACAATAGCTCACGGGATGGCGGAATCGGCAACGGCGCGGGCACGGGGAGCAACAGCGGCGCGGATGATGGCTCGACTCTCAGGTTTTTGCGGAAATCATGGAGAGCTTCGCTACGGGGTTGCGTGATGCTAGTTTCTCGAGGCGATGACTTCTTTAAATACACAGAGGGATGACCTAGGGTTCCCTCGGTTTGGTTCGGCTAACCGGACTGGTCAAATCGTTAAATTCCGATTCTGGGTCGGGAACATTACACTTACATTTTCCACTCTTCTGCATTATCAAATTCCAAAAATCAATCTTTTTCTTTAAATAGTTCATTTACTCTTTTTTAGTGTTTCTTGAGCTTGAAGAAACCAAAGATTAGAAATTGGAGTTTGGTCGTGTGGAAGTTTCACTCTGTTTTTGACAAGAATCTGTAACTGTTTTTGACAAAAATCTGTAACAACCCTGATCTGGGGTACAAAGGTTAACCAACCGGTTTAGCCAAATCTGATTGCAATTCACCAATTTTTCCGTTAACTATCGCTTCTAATCCGCTAACCTACACCGAACCAAGAATAGAAAAAAATGAAAAAAGAGGGATGAGTGACTTTTCAAATAAATCACCCAGTGAGGATGAATCCGACTCCGACTCCGCCTCACCTGATACCCGCTTTATTTCGAAAGTCTAAACCTAAAAAAAAACTTCAAACAAGACACATGTCGTGCCTAACAAGCAATTAAGCAAGTTGTAAACCTTTTTAGAAACCAAACCTACCCTACTAAGAAACTGTTTTGAAATCTTTCTTAAACCATTTTAGTAACCATGCGTCTACCAATGAACGATATATCAAGCCATGCTCTAAATCATCTGTGGACCTGTCCGATCACACAACGTGCATGCCGCTCCCATTTCCTGGCACGGTCATCTAGCACAATCTCCTCGCTGCCCGTCCACCGCCCAAGTTATTCGTCATCCTAGAATCGGTTCATAGAACTATTCATCAGCCGCTCTGCATACCCTTGACCCAGGGAACCAGGTAACCCATAAAGCTCCTTTTTCTTACCGGCCCCCTGCTCGGAAACTCAAGCTAGCTCAGTTCTTTCGTTCTCACGTCACTCACTACCACCAGTCCCTAAGCTCGAGGCGGGGTGCATCACACCTGTAAACTGGATGGGCGACCATCCAACCACATAACCACATCACCATATTAACCTTTTTCTAAGACTCTCTACTATAATTCTTTAACAATATCGGTTAACCCTAATTATTTAGTTAAGCAACTTGTGTTCAAATTTTAGGTTCTATCTTAGGCTCGACTTAGCGACACAACAAACAATCGCACTTAAACGCATAAGACCTTATGTCATAGCAATAAATAATACATAGTTCTTATTTTTGCCGAGACATATAACTTTGACACTGGTCGGGTAAACTCTAGACTAACCAAATTAAATGACTACCGAGATCAAGGGAGGTCTAGAACTTCCTCACCTTGGACACATGGATGAACTCCTGACTTTGTTGACTAATGATTCTTGTCGTGGGTTTTTATCCCATGATGATCCTCCGTCATCCTTCCTCTCCCATGTTTATCCCCCAGTCTCCTCGCCCCTTGATGATTCACCTTCTGAAAAAGGACCATGCGCAAGGAAACTTGTGTTAGGCCTTTACACAAGGACCTGACAAAAGTGAAATCTTTTGATTTATGGAACTTACAATAAATGAAAACTTTCCCAAAATGGAAATTTACCGAAAGAGAACTCTTACCCTAAATGGAAACTTTCCATTTATGGAAACCTGCCATAAATTGAAACTTCCAAAATGGGAACCCACCTTAAAAGGAACCTTTACAAAAAGGCAACTTGCAAAAAAGGGAAGCTAGCCCTATTTGGAAACTATCCAATAAAGAAAGTTGGGTCAGGGGCATAACGGTATTCCCACTTACTGAGGAAAGCAACACTCTCGAGTATGGCTTGAAACTCTTTTGCTACGAACTTTTAGGATTGCCTCTCTATTTTAGCAATTCCCTAGATCTCCTTTCCAACCAATTTCTCTGCACTCCGGTATGAGCCACAGTCATTTCGAAATATGGGCCGAATGCCAAGGACATTCCCACACATTTGGCCCGTTTAGGGCCATGGAGATTGGACCCTAAACCATGGGGTTTTGTTTGCTTCTTCCCCATGTTCCCTCTAGATCGACATCGTCTCTTGATCTCCCTCAAAACCGCCTCCGTCACCGACTCCTTCAACCACCACCACTGCATCGTCTTCGATCACCTCACCGCTAACACCACCACTGCGACTTCTATTTCTTCCTCCTCTGCGATGATTTGTCTTCTCTTATGTGCTGCTCCCCCAATCACCTTCTCCTCCGCCGTCGTGGCCTCCTCCCTTACCTTCTTTCGTGATCGGCTCTGTTTCTCTCTCTTTCACCCATCTCCACCGATAACCTTCTTCTCCTCCTCCTTCTGGGCGTTGCTCCGTCTCCGCTTTACTTCAACGGCGCCATCACCTTCTCTTTCCGCTCTCTTTTGCTTCGCAATGACGCCGACTCTCGCTTACTCCTCCCACGGTGACACAGTTGCTCATTCTTCTCCTCCAATTCTCCCTCCTCCTTCTTCCTCCACGCCATCTCCACCGTCTCCTCCTCTCCTCGTAGGCACCTCCTCTTTCTTACTCTCCACTTACCCAATCATCACCATCAACATGTCGTTTCTCTCTCTCGACTCTCTAGATCCCTCTCACTATCTTTGGTTTTCCGAAAACAACAAAGGAGTGGTGGGGATAGGGCTTTATATTTCAAGGTTATCTTAAGTTTAGTTTAGGTTTTAAAAGAGCTTGAAGGATTCTTTTTTTTAGCCATGCGGAGTTTTAAATGGGCCGGCGATCGATATACTACAACCTTCTCTCCATACAGAGAATTCGTCCCGAATTCTGAAACGTAGTGGTAACACCTTAAACTATGGACGACTGGAATTTTCCGCACGTTAGTCTGGTCGAATGTGGAATCAGGAGAGGAATTAAACTGAAATAACTTTTGCAATTCGACTTGTTAAAACGAAAAGGAAAGAGAACTTATTCGACTACGATTCTAGAAGTCGACAATCACAAAGAATAACAAGTAAGAGATTACCCCTACCCTTGATGCCCTAATGTAATGTTGGGAATATTTGGGACATTGGAAAATCTCTTGGGTCTAGAAGTAGTACCGCAACCCTAGCCAAAAGCAGGGAAATGCTTAGGAGCAGGAAGCAGGAAGCCATAAGTATGCCTCCGGGCAGGAAGTCGAAAGACTCTTCTACCCAATAAAAGGAAAAATAAAGGAAAATAAAATATGCCTAAATATATAAGGGTACTCACGATTTTCCTAATTCTAAAGGGATAACCATCACCAATAGACTATAAATATAAGACTTAAGAGTTCTTATGATATATACACACAAAACCCTAGAGACTAGACATTAGGTTAAGAGAAACTCAATCTTTGTAAGGTTCTAACACCCATATCGCATTGTACCTTGCTTCTCTTGATCAATATACAAACATCTTTTGCTATTCTCTTTGCTTTTGTTTTTTTATCTCTCGCTTCTATAGTGCTTCACAAAGAACATCCCTAAAAACATCCATAACAGTTGGGCGCTAGAAGAAGAGTAGCTTACAAAGAAAGCTACGTGACGATGGCATGAGATAACACCAAAATCACGATCGCAACACCTGCACAAACCGACCTAAGCTACAAAGAGATGAGATCTTAATTAGAGACCTTGCAAACACAGCTCGGGGAGATGGAACAGATCAGAAAAGACAAGACCCTTGTCGGACCTGACATAACCATGGCAGCAAAGCTGCAGAACCTCAAGCAACAGATGGAGGCTTGTAAGAAGAAGCTTTAGGAAGACGTGCAATGCCTTTAGCACCTGGAACTTGAGAACAAGACTTTAAGAGAGACGAACTCCACATTGATAGCTAACCAAGTAGCATGCCAATGGTTTAGAGTACATGTACCCTAGATGCAAACTCTAGAGACCACCCCGACTGACAACCAGGCAGAAAAGAAAATCTAGAAGTTAGAGGGAATCCAAGAAAACCAAGATCGTGCCCATGGGCAAGAAGATCTTGTGGAGTTACAGGGCCAGTAGGTCATTAACCCAACTTAGTAATCTAAGGAAGTTAGACGCCTGGAACAGATGTTCTTCAATAAATTTGAAACAATTCAATCAATGATTGAACACCTACCTTAAGTTGCACCTCCTCTAAGAAGGAGTGCCTTAAGCTCCTACGTAGACACTCTCTTCATAGAGGAAATCACACTCAACGACATGCCCAGGAAGTTTTCCTTCCCCACCATGAAGTCGTACGACAGGACATCTGATCCAGATAACTACATTGCACAATATGGGCAAAAGATGTTGACAGTGGCAATCCAAAAAGAGCTAGGAGGAGCAGCCATGTGAAAGGGTTCGAATCAAGCCTCACTGGTACCACCCTACAATGGTTTATGAACGTCCCAAATGGAAGTGTGGGATCCGTTGCTGTTCTGACTGACTTGTTCATAGAACAGTTTGCCAGCAGCAAGATTACCCCGAAGTCTACCGAAGTTCTCTATAAAATCAAGCAGCACAAAGTAGAACCATTACATAGTTATGTGCAGCGTTTTAAGCAACCGAAGGTAGCTATATCCAATTGTAGCATCACCGCTGCAATCTCAGCCTTCAGACAGGGACTGCTTGAGAATGGAGATCTGTCCAAAGACTTGACCAAATTAAGATGCAGGACGATGGTGGATGTGCTTTCTTGGGTCCAGGCACAAATCAAATGGGAAGAAGAGCTGGCCTCCAGGAAGGGGTATTCCTCTAAGTCGGAGTCACGAGTCATGTAGACAAAAAGAACCACAAGAGTTGATAAACCCTACCAAACGCCTTCCAGAGAAGATGGAGGTAAGGGAGCCAAAGGCGGATACCAACCTCTAGGTAGGTCAAATGACGACGGACTCGCACTGACCACCTAGCTCGATATCTTGAACTGGTCATTATCCATAGGAGAACTGGTGAGTGTCTTAAAGAATATGGGACCCCAAGTCAAGTGGCCTCACAAGATGAAATCATTAGACAACCACCGAAATCCCAACAAGTGGTGCGACATCCACAGCGACCACGGTCACATGATCGAGTCCCTTAAGATGGAAGTCAATGAGATACTTAAAAAAGGATACCTCAGGGAATTCCTTTCCAATAAAGCCTAGGGGTTACTAAATAAGCAAGAAGATGACGACGAGGTAGTACAGAATGCCCCAAATTCACCTCCAAGGCATGGCCATGTGTTCAATGTCATACCGGGAGGTTCCGAGGTAAGTAGGATCTCATATGCCGTAGCAGAAAAGGAGCACGAAACCCATAAAGAGCAGCCAAGATATCCAGGGAGCCAAAGGGCAAAGATGCAACAAAGAAGTTATCATCTTTACAACCGAGGAGCAGGACAAGGTCCGGAATCCACTTCACGATTCCCTGGTTATTTCTTTAACAGTGGCGAACTATTTGGTGAAGAGGGTACTGATCGACAATGAAAGCTCAACAAATTTGCTCTTCTTGGGGCCTATGCAGACTTGAGTTTAACCCAGGAAGCCCTAACTACGTAGACTACATCACTCGTGGGTTTCAGTGGATAGATCAAACAAACGACTGGAGAAGTAACAATTCATGTTTACGCAGGAGGAATAAACCTTTCTACCAGGTTCTCTGTCGTAGACTGTGCGTCTGCCTACAACATGATTATGTAAAGGCCTTGGACACACGAGATGAGAGCAATGTCTTCTACTTTGCATCGGCTGCTGAAGTTCCCAACCCCTTGGGGAATCAGAGATATCAAAGGAGATCAGGAGAATGCTAGATCGTGTTATGAAATTTCCTTAAATGGCAAGATGGTCCCCTTATAGCAATTACAGAAACTGCAAGATGGTACCGAGTGCCCGGAAGTGGAACAATTAGACGAAGTACCCCTAGTACCTAGAAACCTTGAGAAAAATCTCAAAATAGGGTCAGGCATGCAAGACGGCTTACGCTAGAGGCTAA
>OVAN01014370.1:0-12090 GCA_900406275.1 Anastatica hierochuntica | reverse complement strand
CGCGTCTCAGCGCCAACCAGCGCCAAGACAGACACTTTGTCTTGGCGCCAATTGGCGCCAAGACAGACCTTCTGTCTTGGCGCCTATTGGCGCCAAGATCATGCTCTGGTCTTGGCGCCAAGACGGACCTGCGTTCGTGGTTCCAATCGATGTCTAGATCGACCTCTAGTTCAGTCGTCAATCGGTTCCAAGACTCGTTCGTAGGTTTGGCGTCAATCGGCGTTTAGACATTTCTTCGAAGTGACGCTGTTCTCCAACGCTTTTGGTGGTTTCGTATCGCTCCGGAGGACATATTGTGTGGCCACGTGAGAGTTATTCGAGAACCATCGATGCTAACCTTAGCACTTGGATGCTCTAGTTGCTTGCGGACGGACAGACTTTATGCGGAGATTGGTCATGATCGACTATCTTCGAAGCTTCGAAGCTAGGTCGGGAAGAGACAGCCTGAACGATGAGAATCTTGGAGTTTTGCAGACATCCTTGCTATTCCTGTGTCTGAAGGAGAGAACATCGTTCCCGTAGTCCTTTTCAGGCATCGATTTTGTTGGGACAGTTTTTGCCCCCAACAATCACCATTAGATTTTATTTCAGACTTCTACAATTTTTTCAAGGATTCTCAACAGTTTTGGATCCACAAATCCAATTTTGAGGGATATACTAGGCATAATCTGAAATCTCGACCACATGAATCTCTTTCAGGATTATCCATCGCTAAAATATTGATGGCAAGATGAGAAAGATGGATTGATAATACCAAATTCCATATCAGCTCTGATACCACTTGATAAGATTGTGGATCTTTTATCTGGAATTGGTAACGATGGATAATCCTAAATGAGATTCAAGTAGTGGAGATTTCAGATTCTGCCTCGTGTATCCCTCGATAATGGATTTGTGGATCCAAAAATATTGGAAATTCTTAAAAACATTGTACAAGTCTAGAATCGAATCGAATGGTGACACAAGTGTTTATGGACTAACACTTGATACTACATGATTTAAGCTAAGATATCAAACCTTTAGCCAAAAGTTCTCAATGAACTCAAGAGAAACACTCTCTGTGTTTAAGAAAAAGCTCTGAAGTTTTTATTATAATTCCGGATTGTCTTTCTTTTAAGAGTTGGACAATATTTATAAGGAAAAGAGAAAATATTAACTAAAGAAGAGAAAAGAAGGAAAACTGAAAAAAGAAAAGGAAAAAATAACAAAAATTGATTTTTTCAACTTTGACTACGATACTCGAACAAAACCAAATCTGCTTACATTCTGGTAAGATGTCGCTCTCCTTTACCCTGACAGGATCCAGACAAAACCAAATATGCTTACACCCAGGTAAGATGTCGCTCTTCTTCACCTGGATAGGACGTCCGAACAAAACCAAATATCCTTACACCCGGGTAAAATTTTGGCCTTCTTCACCCGAATAAAACCTGCAATTTTTGAACTTTAAAGCATAATTTCTTTCTTCTCGTCCAATCCAATTGTATCTTCATGAAAGTAAGTTTTGATCATGAAACCATCTTGCCAGGATCATATCAACGTCCCTAACCTCACCTAATAAAGCTTCTCCATTACGTCACCATGGTCGATTTGACCATCATCATCATTCTGTCTCTCAAGAATAGAGATTTCAGGGCCTCAACGGTTAGTTCAACCTTATTCCCGACGTTTTTCTCCTCGACGATCGCGCCCTCCACCTCGACTTTCCCCATGCTGTAAGTCTCCCCCATAACATCTTGCAGATCATCATTCTCGTCGTGACCACCAACACTGGAACTATGCAAAGCATAGTGTTCAGAGAAATCATCATTCTGGATATGAGGATGTTGGCTCTCGTTACTGACACTCTTCAAATTTCCCTCGTAATGAGGACAACTATCATCACTCACGTATTGATAACAATTATTCTTACCCCGATTCAAAATTCAAGCTCCTTCAACTCATTCTTTGGATCGACGTTAACATAGGTCAGTTTCCCCACGGTTACGTCACACTCAAGATCCCCATTTTACATATCCATGGTCGAGCTATGCATTCTGTTCATTATCCGACGAGACGTATGCCTCCTCTGCTACAGTATCAACATCCCAAATCATTACATACGGGGTTCCAGACCATTGTGCTGGTTCAAGTACGAAAAAATTATGTCATCTTGCTCTTGAAGAATAGAGGCATATGCGCCTTCTCCCAAACATTATGCTTTGGAGAGATTCAATATCCAGTAGCATGTGGTCGACATGGTACTCAACCTGGTCCAATCTAATCTTCAAATTTCTTTAGCTAGTCTACAAGATGTCACGATTCAGTTTGAATCTTCTCATGGAGTGTCCAGCAACTATAATGTTCCAGTCTGCCTTACCTCTTCGGCCCATCTGCCGATGGTAGACAAATCCATGTGTCGAAAGAATCATTCACAAGAAACTTTAGAGCATGGATATACATTCCAAGTATATCAACCTCTGGTGGATAATATACAATTTCAGTTAGGACCAAGTGGTGAAGTCTCTAACCCTCAGCAAAAGAAGCCCAAGCCGCCTGTGAGGAAAGCTCCTCGTAAAGTTGTTGGTCCTAGTCCGCGAAAGCATAAAGCTACAGCTTCGAAAGTTTCTCCTCGCAAACAATAAAGTACTATGCAGTTTAATTTCAATTCTTGTCTTGTACCTCGTTCTAAGAATCATGTTTCTTCATCTAAGGCTCTTTTCCCTTTTTCAGAAATCATCCACTGGTTTTTCAGAAATCATCCACTTCTCAATAATTACAACTAATGGAACCAGTCAAAGGCTTAGAAACACCATGACAGTTCAACATCTAAGGTATTTGAGATTAAAACACTTCCCAGATATAATGTTTCCAATGGAGATTTGCAAGTTTTTAACTGGATGGGATATAATAACCACTTTGCTATACCCCCATTCTGTTTTAATGGATGGCTTACTCTATTCTGAAAATGCTATATTGACTTGGAGGATCTTTACTCCTTGCTGTATATCATTGACACAAAATTGTCTTACCAGGATAATTCCCTCCACTACACCTTTGTATATTGAGCCCTTAGGAAGGAAAATCACCAAGAAGTTTGGTAAACTATCTCTACTCGGTGCTGGTCAAGATACTTCTTGGTTGTTAGTAAAGTGACTTTAAAGACATTCTCTTCCAAGAGAGAAGAGAGGAGGACCCCCATGGCCTGAGGGTTCTTCAATTGGGTTCTACTATTTTGTTTCATCTAATGGCCATTTTGATGTCAAACATTTAGGCAATAGTGCTTGGCTTTAGATGCTTTCGTCAGGTCCTTTTGAGTACTTGCGTTTTAAGAGTTCGAATCATCGTTCAAGGTCATTTTCTTGGACTCTACGCGAAAAGATACTAAGCTTATGTTTCGTTTTGATAATCGCCTGAGGGATAAAGAAGAAGTCCATGACCTCATCTCTTCCCCTTGGCATAGCCTTGATGAGGCTTCTGTGGAGAGGAAAATCAATTGGTGTAGGGCTTAGTTGATTAAGTAGTATAAAGAACAAAATATTAATAGCGAAAGGTAGATAAAAACCATGCAACAGGAGTTGGAAGTTACTTTATCGGCATCCACACTGGTGGTTGTTGAGGTACCGAGGCTAACAAAAGTTTTGGAGGAGTATTACCACGAGGAGGAGAAGTTATAAAGAAGTTCTATCTAGTGTATGTCGCAAGGCGATACAATGTTCTTCTGTCAGTCACATGATGCGAGCTTCCGTACGCTTAGGGAGAGTATGCGATCGTATGAACGTTTTTCTTGTCAGTTGGCAAATACTTGGGTTTCCAAGTCTTCCATTACTTTATCCTCTAAGACACCAACTACATGGAGTTTAGTCGCTAACTGAATACTTTTAGTAAAGAACGAGGGAGGTTATGGAAAATACTTGGGTTTTCCGGAAACATTGGAAGACAAAGCGAGATATCTTTACGTCAGCTGTGGATTGTATTCGGAAGAAGTCTATTAGCTGGTCATCTCGTTTTCTCTCTGCAGCGAGGAGGAGAGTAATGCTTACCATAGGTGCTTTCAATCATTCCTTCATATGCGATGACCTGCTTTAAAGTTTCATTACCCCTTTGTACGAGGATTCATTCGGTCTTAACACGATTGTAGTCGGATGATAAATGAGGGAAGCTAAAAACCTCTTGGGTTTCATGGAATAGATTAAATCGGTCTAAAGATGAGGGAAGTCTTGGATTTCGAGACATCGAGACCCATAATGACTCTCTCTTGGAAAATATTAGTTGGCAAATGCTACACTCTCTGAATATTATTTTCTCTAAAGTCCTCTTGGGAAAGTATTGTAGAAATAGTTCGTTCATGGAATGTAAAGCGGTCGTTGAATCATTTCTACGGATGATGGGGTGTTGTACCTGGACGAGAGGTTGTATGCAAGGGATTTGGTTGGTTGATTTGGAATGGAGCAAATTTTAGTGTCTTGGAAGATTTGTGGTTATCTTTGAATTTTCCATTGTGTTCGATAGGGCCATCACCTCTTGCATCTAGATATCTACGGGTGGCCGATATTCGAGGGCCATTAGGCCAATGGAATTGGGTTAAAGTAGAAGACGTGATCCCCACCATAGCCAACAATTGCAGCGACTTCTGCTTGAATCTCTAGATAAGACCGGTAAACTTGTTTGGCTCTTGGAAATAATGGGGCATATACGGCAAAATCAGAAAATAGACTCATTACTTTTTCGGATCAGTCCCTTATGGATTATGCTTTCCCTTCATCTTCTTGTAAATGGATGATGAAATGGATACTGAAGTTTAAGATCTTTGTGTGGAAAGCTATGTATGGGGCTCTTCCCGTTGGTATGAAGATTGAGCGACGTGGAATAGTTGCCACTTCTCATTGTAAACATTGTGGTGAGAGTGAAAAGAGAGACCATGTTTGCTCCTTTTTCCATTTTCCCAAAGGGTTTGGGATCTTGAACTGATAGGCATATGTACCTACATCTTTACCCCTTTGGTTAAGATGTTCTTGCATGTCACGCCAAAGTGGCAGAATCTTCCTCTAGCGAGAGTCGTCTTTGCTTCATTATACTCGTCAATTTGTTGATATATATGGAAATCTCGTAATCATTTGATTTTCTCTGATCGAACTTTTTTAGAAACTGTGGTGGTGCCAAAATCTGTTATTGATGCACGACTATGGGAAGAGGCGCAAGAAGTTGTAGTTAAGCCATGTCGTGGCCAAAAATATCATCACAAAATCTCACCATCTTTACCTTCAAGCAGTGATAGTTGCTTTGTAGATGTTGCATGGAATTCATCAACATTTACCTGCGGGGTCGGTTTCCTTTACTGTTCAGATATGGTTGGTTTGTTAGGCGAGTTTTTCGATGTTATTCTGCATGTTGATTCATATCTAATGGCAGAAGCTTTAGCCATGCATGCAGCCTTAATAAAAGTTATTTCTCTGGTTTCGAGAGTACTTTATGTCTTCTCATATGTCCAAGTCCTGATAAATTTGCTATAGAAGATCGACGATCAAATCAATCTTTATGTGATTTTTGGTGTGATTCGATTGATCGCACAATCTGTTGTTTCAATTTCTTTTTATTTTGTGTCTTGTACATTGAACACTGATGTTGATTTACTTGCTAAAATCATTCTTCTCAAAATTTGACAACCTGCGATATGAAGACCATTTAATTTTTCAAATCATAGGATCACCACCTTTTTCTATGTGTGATATCCCATAAAAGAATATCTTCTACTTCAGACATAAATGCGACTCGCTTTATTCTGGAAAGGAGATATTTACTTGGAAGTTCTTTACTCCTCGTTGCATATCATTGACACCAAATTGTCTTACCAGGATAATTTCCTCCACTTTGAATATCAGTGACAGAAACATTTGATTTAACTACACTATAAGTTCTTTAGTTACAACCCACTATTACTTATAATATTTGATTTTATCTCTTTCTCAACCATAGAGGATATTCTTTCTTTAACTACATTAGAGCTTTTCTTTTAAGTCCTTTCTATCACAAGTCTCTTTCTTTTTAAGCATAAGGCCGATTTCATCACTCTTTTTCTGAGCCCTATTAATCTCAACTTATTCACACCAAGAATCTTTTATTCTTTTAATTCTCAATCCCTTCCTATTCTACCTAGTCTCTTAACCTTTAAAATTGAAAGGCAAGCCTAAGAACAAAAGATAGATCATTGTCGTTCCCAATACTTACAAGATTTTGCACATGAGACAATGTAGAAAATCAAACTCACTCAAGAAACATATGAATGGCTTGAAAGGACCGGGTAAGGTCAAGGTGTGGAACCGTCCTAAAAATGAAGACGGTTACTCGGGTTAACCAAAGAATGGTAAACATGGAGAAGGGAACTCGAATATATCATTAGTTTCCATGAGATCGGTTACAAGCCCATAACGAGAACAATTAAGTCAATATTAAGCTCAAGTTAAGGTAGAGTCAAGGTGAAATATCAAGAAGGTTTTACTAAGGTAGATGCTTTCGAAAGGAGGAGTTCTAGCTATGGATTTTCCATTTTTTCGGCTAGGTTCAAGCTACAAACTACTTCTAGCGAGGGTCTCGGTTGAATCCCTAAGCGTAATCCACTTACAAGGCAAGTAAAGCATCATCCTCTATGCAAATGCATCCTACATGATTTCTAAGACTCAATTCTACTAAAGATGATACGAAGAAATGCAACTACATGATTCTTTTTGGTTTTTTCAATTTCAATTATTTTGGTTTTTTCTCAGCCATAACTATTAAGAATGCATACTATTCTACATGAGACTCAAAGAACTAAAACAAGACAAAACAACTTAAGAAAACACATTAGTAAACATTCTCCTCCCCAGGACTTACTCATCACCGTCTCGGTGATTGAATAAAATCCGACGAAGGAGACCAATAGCCACAAATGCAAGAAAATAAAACACATAATGGTAAACAGAGAAAGTGTTGTTACCTTGTTTCAAAAGGTTGGGGAACCCGCAGATTCCTCTGTGTCAATGGAGTAGGAGTTGTTGCTTGCAGTTGGTGTTGGTGATCTCCTCCTTATTCTTTGTCTCCGCGGCTCATAGGATGAGTGTCTTGATGGTTCGTAAACCACCAATGCGCTTGGAGTTCCACCAAAAGAATTTCTTCCGCCTTCATGGACATCGACTCCTTCCTCGCGGTGTTCTTCTTGGGCTCTCGAGGATTCTTCGCCCACAAGTTTGTTGGTAAACACCTTCACTTACTTATTTAATGTTTTCACTTGACCCTTCAAGCTCTTAGCTACCTTGACAAGTTTGTGGATTGTCCTATCTTGCCATTTGTTTCATTTTTGCATGAGTTTGAGCGTGTCATGCGCGTACATCATTCCTTTGGAGGATGATGGTCCATCGAACGGGTCAAACTGGTAGCGATGAGAACCATATACCTCTTCTTCATCACTCGAGCCTTCTTCTTCATTACTCGACTTCTCCGATTATTGAGTTTTACCCTTAGCTTTAGAAGTCCACATGGAAGATTGCTCCTCAGGGTCGTAGAAACCATCTTACGACATGAAAGCGATGTTCTTGCGATTGTGAAGGTTTGTTGCCTCGAGGTTGGGTAAGAGAAACTTGCGCTTGTCATGCATGATGTATCAGTATTGAGAGCCCACGGCGCCACCTAAGAAACATGAAGTGTCTAGGTAAGCCATATCAATAAACAAGGAAGGTTCTTCATTGGTGGGAAAGTTGATCCTCGAGCCCTTGTTGGTGAAGTACTTCAAGATTGGGTTCACGATCCCTCCAACCATCAATTGGGCATTCGCATCTGTTGACTTGTATAGTGTGGTTCGTACATCCAATAGATGCAAAAGCAAGGCTCCACCGAGGTCTATCCGAACCTATTGAGGTTCAAAAAGATGGCGGTTGACACCCGTGATGATTGGTGTGACTCCTCTCACTAACAAATACATATCGCTCGCATTGATCTTTTCCACTTCCCCTCGTGCAAAAAATGTATTAGCAAGGCACTAGTGAACATAATGAAGGGTCAGATGGTTGATCTTTGACGCTTTGATACCCGCCTTATACTCACCGAACCTGATATTTTTCCACATGTTTCTATTCGCGTCTTCAATCTTCGGTATGATTGGGTTCTTTCCTTTCTCAAAGTTGAACAATGCGCTCAACCCGGTGGTGTTTGATTCGATATCTTCATCTCCAATCACACATCCGAATTTCCCACTTTCTATGTCTAACTCCAAAGTGGAAAGAAACTCACAAGTGAGCGATTGGTGACCCGATCCTTTGTGGAAGAAGAAGTTGCCAACTCCCATATGATGGCATATCGTGTTAACATCATTAAAAATGCTAAGGTTTATCAAAGTTATAGCACTTGCCCATGTTGTCAGAACCCATATCTTTTTCATCAAAGCGTTGTAGAGTTTTTTCGCGGGTAGTCCTCGCGATTTCCCTTGGTCTCTCTGTTTCATTAGTCATGGGCTTTGTCGCGGGTTTCTTGGTGGCCTTTCTCCTCCTTTCCAAGGGAGGGACATCCTCACTCACTTCTTCGTCACTTCCTGCATCATGAAGATCAATTTCCGGCATGGTTTTTTGTGCTATTTCCTTGTCCTTAGCTCTCTTTGGCCGAGCACTCGAGCTTGATTCTCCTACCGCTTTCCGCGGATTTGATGTTCCTCATGGTTTTTTTCTCTTGTGTTTGTCATTGTACCTTCAATGTTAGAAATTGGATAAGTTAGTTCTTTATTGAAATAGAACTAATGGATGTCTAAATCATTGTGTAAATCAACAAAGACTTTCATAGCACGTAAAAACTATCCACAACTTAGCAACTTCTACTTCATTCAACCCTCTTTCATAAGTACAAAGATCATCACAACCCATTAAAACAAAGCATTGACACTCATTTACGATCTCAATATCAACTCAAAACACCATAGCAATGAGAATTCACCAAATGAAAACCATACAAGAGAACTTAGAAATTTTCCACAATTTCACCTTCTAGAAGTTTCTAAAACTTGAACTAGTGGCTAAATCCTTTAGTAGTCTTTTGCAAAAATGATTCTCATAACCTCATAAACTTAATGAAATCAAAATCCCCAATTTTCTCTAACTTTCAAATTTTTCCAAATTTTTCAAGAACCCTAAACTTTTGATTTCAAAAATCAAGTAATTCATGTCATTTTGGAGGTTCTTCTAGCAATAAAAAGGTTAACCCAACCTTAGCTAAGCATAATCTATTACTAGAAACGACCTAATTATTCTAGAATTGAAATCTAAAAATTTGTTCAAAGAGAGAGATGAGAGTGATTACCTGGGTTTGGAGTTGGGAGAGCTAGAGAATGATGCAAATGAGTAGAGATTATGCTATAGAATGCAAAAATAAGATGATATGCAAAAGATTTGGGAGAAATTGGTGAAGTTTTGAGTTTGAAGTTTGAAAATTTTCTTGGTAAGAAGAAGAAGAAAACGATGGAGATGGAGGAGAGAGAGAGAGTTTTGTGTTTGTGAGGTTGTTTTAGAAATAATTGTGTGTTTAAAAACTTTTGAAAATCGCAAATCAACCCCACAAAAATTGAAAATTACACAAAAAACCCACTTACCTTGAAGGTTGGCGGTCTGTTGGCAGGTTGTGAACCGCCAGCCAGACTTTGGTGGACCGCCAATGGTGTGTGCTTGAGGGCTGGTGGTCTGGTGGCAGGTTGTGGACCGCCAACCAGACCCTGGTGGACCACCAGCTTTGGTCTTGAGAAGGCTGGCAGGCATATGGTATGTTTCAGACCGCCAGGCAGTCCCTCTTGACCGCTAGTCATCTCAGAGATCCTACTTTCGGCTTCCCGTTCACCTATTCGCAAGAACAAATCAAAGAGTGATCCAAAATAATTATTTTAAGGAAATAACGAAACTAATATGTACAAGGATACCATGGGATTGTCTCCGAAGTGCGCTTGTTTAACGTCACTAAGCTTGACGGTGCTAATGCTTAGGCATTCTCGGGTTCCGAAAGGGGAACCGTGGTATCTTCCTCTATCGGTGCATCAATGAGGTATGGCTTACACCTTTGGCCATTAACTTTGAAATCTTTCCCATCCTTATTCCAAAGAACGATGACACCATATGGTCTTACTTCCTTGATCTTGAAGGGACTGGACCATCTTGACTTGAGTTTTTCGGGGAATAACTTCAACCGAGAATTGAATAGCAAAACTTGGTCGTCTTCCTTGAAGTTTCTCTTGATGAATTTCTTGTCATGAAAAGCCTTAGTAAGTTATTTGTTTATCCTTGAACTCTCATACGCGTCCAATCTCAATTCATCGAGTTCTTCTAGTTGAACCATACGCTTTTCCGTAGCCGTTTTGATATCAAAGTTGAGCATTTTTGTAGCCCACAAGGCCTCGTATTCCAACTCAACCGGTAGATGACAAGCTTTACCATAGAGAAGGTTTGAAGGAGTAGTACTGATTGGTGTCTTGAATGCGGTTGGTAAGCCCATAAAGCATCATCTTGTCTCGTTCCCCAATCCTTCCTCGTTTTCCCAATCATTTTCTCCAATATAGCCTTGATTTGACGGTTTGAAACTTTCACTTGGCTCGAATTTTGAGGATGGTATGGCGTAGCTACCTTGTGCTTAACTCCATTATTCTTTAGCAAACTCTCAAACACCTTGTTGATGAAATGAGATCCTCCATCGCTTATGACCACTCTTGGTACACCAAACCTAGTGAAGATGATGGTTTTGAAGAGCTTGACCACTACCTTGGAATCGTTTGTCGGAGCAGCTATTGCTTCTACCCACTTGGAGATATACTCGACCGCGACCAAAATATATTGGTTTCCATACAAAGATGGGAATGGTCCCATGAAGTATATGCCCCAAACGTCAAACAACTCAACTTCAAAAATCGGGTTTTGAGGCATCTCGTTCTCTTTGCTAATGTTTCTTTTCCTTTGACAATGGTCACATTTAGATATAAACTTTGTGTGTCCTTGAACATTGATGGCCACCAAAAACCGGCTTCTAGAATCTTTTGAGCCGTTTTGAATGTAGCAAAGTGACCTCCGTAGCTCGAACCATGACAATGAAAAAAACGTCTTGAGCTTTATTTTCCATAATGCATCTTCTAAAAAGACCATCCTTATCCTTTCTATAAGGGTATGGCCCATCCCAATAGAAGTGTCGGATGTCTTTATAGAATTTCTTTTTTTCAAGCTTAGTGGTTCAACTCCACATCTGAGATAATTCACAAAATCAGCATACCATGGAAAATTCTCCTCAATTGCCTTCACCTTGTTCATGGAGTCATAAGCAAATTTTTCTTCAACAAAAGAGTGAATGGCATTGACTTGTTCCTCAGGTAATGAATCATTTGTAGACAATTTTTCATGAACCCTCAACCGTTCTCTATTCCCTTTTTTTCTTTGATCTCAAGATCAAATTCTTGTAGAAGAAGGATCCATCTAAGTAGATGCGGCTTTGCATCCTTCTTAGCCATCCAGTACCTCAAAACGAAATTTCTCGAAGGCAAACACAATAGTCAAGAGCTCTTTCTCCGTGGTTGCATATTTGACTTGAGTTTCATCCAAGGTTCTACTCGTATAGTGGATGACATGGAGCTTCTTATTGATTCTTTGGCCCAACACCGCCCCTACGGCATAGTCACTTGCATCACACAAATCTCAAATGGATGTTTCCAATTTGGAGGTCTAACTATTGGTGCACTAACTAAGGCTTCTTTTATCCGCTTGAAAGCTTCAAGACATTCTTCATCAAAGTCAAAATTCGTATCCTTTCATAATGTGGGAACTAAAATTCTCACTGTCAATGTTATGTGATTCACAGACTCTCTGTAGCCAAAAGTCGACAGATCAAGCAGTGAATGTGAAAGTTAATGGATAAAGAATACGAAACTAANGTTAACAAGATTTGTATGACGAAATTGAGATGAATAGCAAAGTAAAGACAATACGAAACATATTGTGAAGCGAGATATGTAAAACGACAGTAAAGTAACAGGATTCGTAATGAGAAACGATATGAACACGAAAAGAGAGCTGTGGATCAAAACATGAACGGATACGAATAACAACAATCGAAACACACAGA
>OVAN01014369.1:0-12090 GCA_900406275.1 Anastatica hierochuntica | reverse complement strand
CCCCCCCCCCCCCCCCCCCCCCCGACACACACACACACACAATTAGATCTTGGTTCCATTTATTCAAGAATTATGTAAATGATTAGGCCGCGCCCATGCGCGGGTCTATTTTGTAATACACATTTTCATTTTTATCATATATGTGAGAGTTTCTTTTTTTGTTACAAATAACATCTAAATATTTGACTAATTAGTTTTAGTATTTTTGACCTCCTTTACATGAGGCCTAAATCCTTAACCATTATACCAGGTAAGGTAATACGTGATATAATTGTGATATAGTCATGGACTCTACGATATAAATAGAGCTTTTGTTTAACTACAAAATTTTCCAACCAAATTAAACAAAAGAAGTTCTCGGTAACAGTGAACATCTCAACTTTTCTCATCACAAATCCAAAAAAATGTCTCTTCTACAGAAGGTTCATCCTCCTGTTTAGCTCCCTCCTCAGATTGCTCACACACACATCTTACTTATTCTTCTTTCTTGGATGACACCATAGAAACACTCAAGGAACTGCATTGACCTTGCAAAACAAAAATGGGTAAAGAGAAGAGTCTTAGACGAATCAACAAATACACATACAAAAGTCCAGAGCTTCTCAAACTTGAAACACCTGATTACGTCTAGAAGACTAGAACATCAATCATTGGTATCCTCACACAAAGTCAACTACTTATCTCCTAACTATCATGATACAGTCTTTTCTATGAGAACCATTGATAACGATTTCATCTGTCAAAAGATCATGACCAATAGCTGAAGTAATTATTACTGTTCTAGATCCAATACCATTTTCTGCAAGTTAACAGTTTAATATTTTTCATATATAAACTTTAGGAATCAAATTACAAGAATCTCTACCTAAGATTTCATTTTCATATGACTTTAAAAGAAACAGATTAGCATAATAACAAGTACCTAAGAACTTAGTTCCTGCGTTTGCATATTGATGCTTCATTGAACTCCTGCAATGGATAAAAGAAACACACACACACCCATAAACCGAGAAAACTCGAATGCAAGCTTTCTGAATTCTACCAAACAACAAGAGAATAAGACACGAATGAACTAGGTGAAAAGCTGAGGTAGAAACAAATGCAAGCTTTCTGAATTCTACCAAACAACAAGAGAATCATCACATGATTTCGTTCAACCAAGAAAAAGGTCATAAACACATCACATGTTTCCAGGAAAGTCTTTCCTGCAATTATTAGTATCGACTTTCTCCAAAACAACTAATAAACCATAGTTTCTCCATTTCTTAACTAGGATTCTAGGAGTTAAAACTCTATATTTGTTTGAATCAAACAGGTTTGATACAACTAATATTAGTAGTTTGTTTTCTTCCTAAGCAGAACACTACAAGAGAAGTACAAAAAGATTCACTGAGGGCTCAAGTTATAAACACAACCAGAGAACTGAAACAAGAACAACACATAAACTCACGAACTTTTTAAGATTTTATGAGTTTCAAAAGGACAAAAGCATGAAACACCAATTCGATTAAACTAAGATGATAAGCAGAGAGTACAAAACTACAGAAAGAGAATAGTGGAAGATGCAAATAATTACAGAGAGAGAATAGTGGAAGATGCAAATAATTACAGAAAGAGAATAGTAGAAGATGCAAACAATTTGAATAGTGGAGTATTTTCGAACGGAGGAGAGTCAGACTGTCGAGAGAGAGATATAAAAGAGAATAATGGAGAAAACTCCATCGGAAAAAGTGAGAGAACATACCAGAAGTTCATATTGAAGGGACGTGACGGAGGAATCGCACCAGAATCACAAATAATTAGGGTCACCGAAAAATCAGAGAAATTGGAAGATAACGAAGAAAATGCGTCTCTTACACCATCTCCAACCCCACTCCATATTTTACTCCAAAATGGAGTGAGAAATGGAGTAATGAGGAAACAAAAGTAACAACTTTTTTGTTTCCTCATTACTCTATTTCCCACACCATTTTGTAGCAAAATATAGTGTGGGGTTGGAGATGCCCTTAGAAGAGAAATTTTATTGTGACACTTCTCTTGTCTTTTTATAGTGGGATGACGTGGCACTTCTCTTGAGAGAATTAGCCTGATTATTTTAAAATCATAATTAATGACACAATTTTTATTAAATTGATTTATCAAATATACATCGATTATTCTTAATTAGTAATTGAATTTAAATTGAAGGGCTTAATGGGATTTTCATTAAATGTTGTCTTAAAGGGACAAATTCACATTAGTTTTATACTAATGAGACAATGATATCATTTTTTTGGTTCTATTATAGTAAAATTCCCTTATATAAATATTTGATGCCTAATGCCTTAGCTTTCGCTGCTTTAGCCAAGAGCTGGACGTGAGAAGAAGAGTTCGAACACTATAACTTGTTGCGTAGCCGAAATCATATTGGGAGGCATTGACTTAGATGTAAGAAAATAGAACGAGAGCAAAATACGAAACATGGGAGGCCAACGACAATGAAAAATTGAACTCTACCACCGACAAAAAGGGGGTTCACAGATATCTTTTTTTATCGCTTTAGAGGAGAGTATTGACGACGTTTCTTTTTCTATTCCGAGCTTTTTTTCTTTTCTAAAACGTATTTTTTGTTATTCCACCATTAAGTAGTTATTCACAACGTCTAACATTTATAAATGTTGAAATATTTTTTAAAAAAGATAATTTTTTTGCTATTCCCAGCCTTTTTAAAAATTTTAAAAGATAAAATAAAATTTTAAGAGAAGAAAGTGGAAACAAAGCATGCAAAATCTCGGATAAAAAACTTAACAAAAAAAAATCTCATAAAAAAGCACACTAAATCTTATTGATCAAAATTTTGACTAGTCTCTTATTCTAAACAATGGAACGAACTTTACAAAATAAGCCGATTCTCTTATATATTATTTGAGAAATGAATTTTGTTCATATTAAAATCAGAGATGATTTATTTCAAAGTTTTTTTAACTAAATTTTGTAAAAAATAAATAAATTTTTAAAATGTGAAATAAATTTTTAAAGAAAATAGAAACATTTTAGAAACTATTTATTTTACAAAAAATAATATTCAAAAGATAAGTAACTAAAAGAAAATAGGAGTTTAATAGAAAATTTATTTTCAAGAATCAAAATTAAAAATAATAAAATTAAAACAATAAAATGATAAAAATGAAAATGTAGATAAACAAAAATTTTATTATTAAATTATTTATAATAACTGATTAATCTAAAAAAAATTTATTGAGAAACAAACTTGATAAAAAAACGAAATAAAGAAATATAGATAAGATATAAAATAAAATCAAATTTTTAAGTATTTTACGAAAGCGATTTATTTGAAAACAAAATAAAAACAATTTCCTAACAAAGGAAATAACAAATTGTTTAATATATAAACCAAATATAAAATTAGAGAGAGAAGCAAAAATACCTGAAATAAAAATTAATTATTATAGCTTACCAAAAAAAATGTCTAGCTTATGTTTTCAAATAATTTAAATTTTTCATTTCCTAACTAGTTGTTTTCTTGTGACAAAAAAAACTAGTTGTTTTCTTATTTTTAATTTAAACATATGATCTAATATACAACCATATTAAAAATAAATAATTACTCAACAAAACCAATAATCTTTTTCGTCACAAATATTCATTTTTAAACAAAGTCCATCAACAATAACGATATTAATAAGCTTCCAACTTAAAAACTAGAGAAATTCCCTTAGATAGTACACTTTTGTGTTTTTTTTGCCACATGTAGCATACAAGCCCAAAATTTCCAACCATAGCATGTTTAACACACGGCATACCGAAAATGCCCCTGTCTAATTTTGGGTTTAGGGTTTAGGGTTTAGAGTTTAGGATTTAGGGTTTAGGATTTAGGGTTTAATGTTTAGGGTTTAGGATTTAGGGTTTAGTGTTTAGGGGTAGGAAAAATGAGAACCCTAAGCCATATTTTAAAAATGGTCAAGGGTAAAATGATCATTCTAACATTTTAAAAATGCTACACGTGGAAAATCAAAGCCACATGCTAAATGTGTCCAAAAAATAAGAAAGTGTGCTATATTTGATAATTGCCCTAAAAACTAATAGTATATTAATCTACAAACATCAGTGTTAGATAGATGATTCATAATCAATTTTATTAGAAACATAATATTTAACGGGGTGAATAATAAACACTACCAAATATTTTAGCCATATGCAAAACATGTTACATAAAATACAAAGTGTGTGATTGTATAATAACATTATTATAATATTGGAAGTAAAAAATTTAAGATATCATCATCACTAAATTATCAAATTAAGAATATTTTTTTCAATTTTTTTATGTTATTGTGTTGTACACAGGCTGTAGGACTGGATATCAAAATGTTTTATTATATTTTTAAAATTTGTTGGTGATTTTCAACGGAGTTTATTCAAATCAAATAGAAAAATACTAAAATAATAAAAATAATTTTTAAAAAATCCGTTAGAATATCTGACGGGTTGATGCAAAATTGTGAAATTTTACAATATGCTACAAAGTTTTAAAAATTTTACAAAAAATATCGATTAACCCTGAAAATCAAAAATTTTAAATATTTTACCGAGGAAAATGTAAGATACAATTTTTTTAAAAAAAATCTAAAACTCACAATCTCTCCAAAATCACTTGTTCTTCCTCTCCAACCTTAACCAAGATAAAATTTCAAACTTCCAAATTTTAAATATTCATAGTTAATTTTTGACAAAAATATATCTTATCTATTAAAAAAAAGTACCCAACTCATTTCATGTGTGATTTTTTAAATCGAAACATGTATTAAATTTATCTAATAAATATAAATATTCTTAAATATGAATAACATTGGAATATTCCAATATCATTTTCACCTAATTATTATGAAAACATGAGCCATTAAAATTAAATTGTTTAAAATTTTTAGTCATAAAAATACAAGAAATCACAAAGTGTTAAAATTTAAAATAACCTATAAAGTTTATAAAAATAATTTATATAGACTATAAAAATTTAAGTTGATTCATTTAATATTTTTTTTAAAAAATGCTCAAATGGATTTTGTTTCACGGTATTTCGGGTATCAAGTCCAAAGTTTAAATGCATAAAATTTTAAAAAACATCTGCGCAGTTGCGCGGATCGAACTCTAGTTCATAGTTAATTTATTATTTTTAAGATATATGTGGTTACTTAGGATTGTAATTTATATATTTGCCTTTATTTGTAATTTACATTGAGGTGGATATTTAGGAATGAAACTTACATAGGATGATTAATTATAATTATATGTTTAGATGGGTAGTTATGTTTGATATATATAACATTTTTAATATATATATATTTAATTAACTTTGAAAATTTTTAATTTTTAAAATACTGTCGGAATATTTTTTTTAATTTCATCGAAAAGGCGTATGAAAATTGTCAAAAGTTTCCTACAAAAATTAATTAATGGAAAATTTATCACAAATATTATTCGTATGAAATTTTCCATGGACTTTCGACAATTTTTTTATTTTCGACAAAATATTTAAGATGTTAAATTTTATCCGTTTTCCGTCAGAATAATTTATTTCTGACGTGACACACTCAACAAAGCGGATATGCCAGACAAATGATTTCTTGGGTAATCTGATGAGAATTGTTGTCGGTTATTAAATGATTTCTTGTAGTGGAGTCATGATTTTTTTTGGCAATTAAGATTTTCATTTGAATTAGTAAGACAAAACAATCTCTAGCAAAGTTTTTTAGCAAGATCATATGTCTCAACATTGTCAGTATTTGGGATAAACTTAAAAAAATAAAATTAAAGCAGAGAGTTAAGTTCTTAATGTCTTCGCCGACAAAAAAAAAGTTCTTAATGTCTTCAAGATACCATGGATTTCAGAGATCAGGATTGATATTGTGATAACAATTATCACTTGGAGAGAGTCCGACTCGAAACTTGTCAAGGCTTCCTCCTAAATGGAGATCATACATCTCTGTTTTAGAGTTTTTGCACAAGCCCTGGCCTATTTCGTGAATTATCCAAGTTAGACATGCAACATTTGATTCTTTATGCCAAACTGCATCAGACTTACAAATGATATGGGTCGTTAGAACTGGATTTAATTCAATGGCTTTTGTTGTGATGACAGTAGGTGATTGTCTTTCTTGCCATTCTATTGCTCTAACTATCGCCAAGGTTAGATTTTCTTTAATATGGTGATGGTTCCGGTAAAGATACAATTATTCCTTGCAACTCAAAGATGCCATACAATCCACGGAGCTAGTGGTCCAGTGACAATTCCAATTGGAGGCGAGCATTGTTTCCTCACTAGGTATGACCCGATTTTGCCAAAATATTTCTCTCGTGAACAACTCGCCGGTGACTAGAACAGAACTCTTTCCGTACCTGCAGAGCAAAGAAGCACTCAAAGAATATATTTGTTATAGTCTCCACTTTCCTAGGGGTATAAGTGCGGGCAAATAACCCGCAGATTGAGCTCAATCCGCTCGCTATGGGGCAGGTTAGGGCTATATTTTTTTAGGTCCAAAAAAGCGGGCTCAGCGGGTCAGTCCACTACGGGCTACGGGTTAATACGGTCTTAACCGCATGGTCAGCGGGTTTAGACAGCAGAACGGTAAAAAAAAAATAGTTTAATTAAGTTAAAACTAATTAAAAAGTTAAATAGTGTTATATCTTTGTATCTTTATTCAAACTATAGAAACAAACTTTAAAAAGAAACAATGCATCAAAACAACAATTCTCATGAATGACATGAACGTTTCATGAATCAAAACATATTCATTACATTCACTACATACAGTTTTTTATGGTTTTCAGAAGATTATTTTATGTGGTTTTTAAAATATTATTTCATACATTGATGCTTTTCACTAAGTTATGGCTAATTCACTTGTGACTCTAATTGATCAATCCTCTCTTTTAAAGCTCTAAGGCATGTATGATGTTTTGTTGGTTTTAAAAGTTTAAAATACCAATTAGCTAATATATATTATTATAAACTAAATAATTATTTATGTGTCCACGGACACACTGCAAAGCCCGCAATCATATAACGGTGCGGGTTAGGGTTATCATTTTTAGGAGCGTGGATTTATACGGGTTGACATGTCATAACCCGTTAAAAAGCGGATCAACAGCGGAGCAGACTAAATAGGGCAGACTAACCCACATTGACACCTCTACGCTTTCCACAAACCTTATAAAATCCTGCTTGCAAGATATGTCTTTCTACTAATCTCTCACCTGTAGGGAGGGCACCTTGCAAAGCCTGTTCTCAATTTACATTTTCTCATACATTTTTAGCATTCTTAATCCTGTTGAAAGAGTGGCTTGAAACTTCAGAGTTGTCCCCATCCTTTGGTACTCTAGCTGCCACAAAACCAGTTTTTGCGGAGTAGATACATGTAGCATTCTTAAGCCATATACGCTTGTCTTATCTTTCTTGTAATCATGGTTTGATGCAGAGAATGGTGGGCTCCACCATATAGATCAAAGCTTGGATCTTCGACTAATCCCACGTCCTCTGTTCGTGACAAAGTAAGTCTGATACCAACAGGTCTTCAAGGTATTTTGGTGCGAGATCGGAATGTGCTTGTTGTGTAGAGTTCAAGAGCCATTTATCCTTCCACACTTTCACTTATTCTCCGTTTCTAATCGCCCATCTAAGGTTATTTGTGAGAAAATTACGCCTAACAAGGATACCTCTCCATCCGTGAGAGGAAGACGTGTGTTGTTCACACTCCAAAACGGAGGAACCCTGGCAATTTTTTTCTTGAAGCACTTGGCTTAAGAGACTAGATGGGTTCTCAAGAATCCTCCAACTATGCTTAGCAAGCAGTATGTCGTTGAAACACTGTACATCTCTAAAACCGAGATATCCAGAGAACTTTGGCTTGGTAAGTTTTTTCCAAGCTAGCCATGCCATCTTTCATTCTCTCGGTTTGGCATCCCACTAACGCCTCGTTAATGCGAATTGAATTCTTTTACATAGGGAAATTGGAAATTTGAAGCACGACATTGCATATGAGGACAATGCGGTGAGGACACCTTTTAGCATAATAATCTTGTCGATTGATGACAAATAAGGTGAAGACCAACTTTGAGCCTTTTTTGAATCCGATTTCAATTGATGTGAAGAGATCTTTCTTCTTTCTTCGTAAGTGTTCTAGTAGACCAAGGTACTTTTCCACCCCGCCATCCTTGTGGATATTTAAATCTCTCTTGGCTTTGTCCGTTAACTCTACTGAAGTTTTTCTCAAGAATATAATAGTCGACTTGTGGGCGTTTATTAGTTGCCTCGTAGCCCCTTCATAAGAGTATAAGATCTTCTTCAAGGCCAAGTTGCTTTTGGGTTGGTGCGGCGAAAGAACATGGTGTCATCCGCAAATAATAAATGATTCCCTTTTCGGCTTCCTTTTGCCATTTTGATAACTTGTAGTGACCATCCTCTTGTGCTTTGAGGCAAAGGTCGGAAAGCACTTCACTACAAAGGATAAAAAGTTATGGAGATAAAGGGTCTCTTTGCCGAATGCCTCTATGGGGAATAACTCGTCCTTAATCCATCCAGTTTATGAGGAAAGAGTAGGTTAAAGAGGTCACACATTGCATGATTTATTGTATCCAATGAGGGTTGAATCTTAGCCTTCGAAGAAATTTTTAGCTGAAACCCTATTCAATCTTACTGTACGCCTTGTTCATGTCCATCTTCAGCGTCATTGAGAAACTTTTTTCCGCGGCCGATGTCTTGAGAAAGTGGAGAACCTCATATGTGATAAGCATATTTTCCGATATGGCTCTCCCCGAGGCACATGAGGATTGGTTTTCCGAGACAAGAGAAGATAAGAACGAATGTAGCCTTCTTGTGAGCATTTTGGCTATAACCATGTAGTACAACGTACAAAGAGCTATAGGCCTATAATATCTGACTTTGAATTTTTGAAATCAAGCGTATATGGGTGTTATTAATGGAGCATAGGAGCTGATCAGAATGCATGAATTCTCTTATCTCCTCAACTATTTGGGATTCAGTTGTGTTCCAATTTGATTGGAAGAAATATGCAGAGAAACCGTCATAGCCTGGTGTTTTATCAGCGTGGATCGAAAATAAAACAGTTCTGATTTCTCTAGAAGATGTTTCCTGAATAAACTCTTTATTCATGTCATTACTGATTTGCTTTGCGAGGGCATGGTTTATCACTTCGTCTCTGTCTCCATTGGTTTCCATAAAAATGTTTTGAAAGTGATTTACTATGGTCTCTGAAACTTTTTGTTCCTCCAAAATCATTGTTTCAGCTTCATCCTCCACTACCATAATATTATTGATAGCTTTTTTTTGCTCTTAGTTACTGCATCAAAATACCCATAATTTTTATCTCTGAGGCTGAGCCATAATAATATGTTGCGTTGTCGCCAAAAGGCTTCACCTTCTTCATAAGTCAGTTTTAGACCTTCACTCAATTTTGTGATTCTAGAAGAATCCAGATCAGAGCTAGTCATGGCTATATCTAGAGCATGTATTAAAACTCATTTTTTTGGTTTTTTTGTCTGAATTTGATGTTTACTCCATTTGATCAACTCTGTTCGGACCTTTGACAATTGATAATCCACTGATTCTTTCACGTTTTGCACACTAGCTCCTTAATCTCTGGGACATCTTTCAACCTTCTGTCGAATCTGAACATGCCTTTCTTCTTTTTACGTTACGATCGAGAAAACCGCTTCTTGACATTGAAAGACGAGAAATCGACAAAGAAGCCCTCAGATTTCTTAAAATATCATTGAAAACCCCAATTACTAAGAAAGGTTCTTTTGTAGCAGCTTGTAGATTCAGAATTGAGTCCCACATTAGTTTCCTCTTGACTCTATTTATGTCAGCATAGATGAAGAAAGTTATGAAAGTTTGTTTTTATATGAGATTTGAGTTTGAATAAAATTTTCACATGATAATAAAACTTCAAAATTGACATTAGAGTTCCAAGAGGAACATCTCCTCCACAAGTTTGACTCGGTGGTGATACAAGGAAATTATTTTCGAAACCCAAATATTCAAATTTCATGAGGACAAAATCATCAGGGTTTTTGTCTCAGAGAGAGATATTATGTGAGGCGATATATGTTCCTTTACCTCCTTAATCCTTTAAATTGTCAAGGGGTTCACAAACTTCTACAATTCTACACTACCATTTAAAGGAAGAGGATCAGACAGATCTCTAAAAAGTTTTTCATTTGAGTTATTTTCGTTATTCAGTTCGGGATGATTTGGTTCAGTAATGTTCGGTTTGGTTTAGGGAATTTGTCTATCCCTACAAGATATAATACAAAAGTTTACAACTTTTAAAAACAATACCATAAGCTGACAATCTAATAATATTAGTGTAACACTCGTCTCATCCTCTCCTGAGAATGGCGTGTTGCTAACCCTAATTATAATTGAAGTAACAAAAAAAATCCAAAATAAACCATTAAAATACTCGAAAACCATGCCCAATAAACAATAATCTAAAAACCGAAAACAATTGAGTCTGAAACCCGATAAATAATATCTCAAAAATAAATAAAAACCCGAAAACAGAATCAGTATCGTCCAGCTCATCCGACTACTCGTTAGTCGCACCTATAAGAAGAAGGGAAAGGAAGGGGTGAGCAACTTGGGAGTCACTCAGTGAGGTGGGGAATGCTAGGGGAACCATAAGTCTGCAGTCCCGACTTAAGCATTTCAACCACACAATCTAGTCTTAGAACAAGTAGCAAACATGACACCTAATGCGCTCATACATAGCAATCAATGGCTCTATCCTGCGAATTCAGTGATCGCCCATACCCCCAAAGAGGCTTCCTCATCATGGGATAACTGCCCATACACACCGCCGTCAAGGACGCTTTATCGATCGTAGGGCTACAGATAACAGATCGACTTGCTATCAACACCCTCCGCACATGACCCAGGGATACAACATCCCAGCTTTGTATCCCCTGCCAGGTCCTAGGCTAGGCCACAACGTGCAGGAACTCCGCCTCTGCCCCGCTGTGCCTAATTCAACATATATACTACTATATATACCATATATATCACATACTAGCAAACATCATGCGCGTCAATCAATTGTGATAACATCTATTACCCTAAGCCTAATTTAGCAATAAAGAAAACAATTAGACTTCAAACATACTCAAATAACCAAACAACAGTTGTTCCGGTGCTAAATTACGCGAGAAAGAGTAAATAAGGAAAGCCTGAGAAGTATATGGGTCTAGCCCTCACCTTTGCCCCAAGTATGAACTCTTGGCTTAACTGGCTCACGATCCACCTCCGGAAAGAAGAACCTGGACTAGGAAGCTGATGTATTCGTATTTTATGGATTTTTACTATTGTTTTATTCGAGGAAAATGGTGTTTTAATATGTATTTGGTTCTTTTTGGAGTCTTTTGGTGTTCTTTAGTGCTTTTATAGGTTTTAGGTTGCTTTGGAGAGAAACATAACAAATTGGGCCAAAAAAACAGATATTTGGAATGCAGAATCATGCTGAAGCATCAGAAGTTTGGCCCTATTTGACTGACTTTCCACCGTTGGATCGAGCTGAATTTTGGATACAAGATAGCCACGTGAGTTAGCTTTAATTTGGAGATGGTTTTAAGGAAATCAAACGGTCCGATCAAAAGTTATGGCCATTTTACTGAACACCTGTCATGCTGGCAACGAGGAGACGAATATGCAGAAATGAGTATCCTGGCAGAAGAACAGAGATAGATCGATCCAGGACAAGGATCGACCGACGCCTGTCCCGACGCGACCAAAACCATTTATTTTGAACCAGAACCGAAGATTGAAGACCCATATTACATATTAAAACACCCAGACTCGTTTTTTAGGTTAGCTTATGCTTTTTCGAGTGTTGAGAACAGATTTTGAGCTTTGTAATCCTAGAGAGATATCTACTCTTCTGTACTTCGTTGGAGAATAATTAAAAACTCTATTCTTTGTTTTGTTATTCAATACATTATGTTTCTTCAAAATTCATCTTGTGTTGCTTTGTTTGCCATGAGTGAGTAGTTTTCTTGTTGGGTTTAGGGTTTCTCATA